>PVIR01032167.1:0-18881 GCA_004026965.1 Petromus typicus
CCACCACGCCCGGCACTGTGGTATGTGGTACTGGTTGCTGCTGGGTGTGGGTCTCCACACCCAGTATTGTTATGTGGTTACCGGGGAATCGAACCCGGGTCCTTGCGCTTGCAAGACAGGCGCCGGAACCACTGAGCTAACTCCCCGGCCCTCAGTAAGCTTCTTTAAAATTAAATATTGTAGAGTTTTCCAGGGACATTTGCAGAGGCCTGGTGACTCCATCCCAGACCTCTGCGGACCAGTGGGACCCAGAGTTCCTGAGGGCTCATCACATAGGAAGGATGCCTGGTAACTGCATCCTGGTTCATTATGCAGTGAGTGGCCCCAGCAATTTAAATAGGCCTGGCAAGTTGTCTGGGCCCTTCACAAAGGACTGGCAACTCAGCCCAGGACTGCTGCACAATGGTCAGCCCAGCAAGTCTTCTGGGGTACTCCTATAGGGAGGAAACTCAACAAATCCCCTTGAGTCACAGCAGGCCACTCTGACCACTCAGGGATCCAGGTCTGTGCAGCACAGCCCCTGGGGACCATCAAGGCCAAGTTCCAGAAAATAGAGCAATGGTGAACAGCAAAGCAAGGCCATGAGATCTGAAGCCCACTGGAAAAGTGAAGAAAGTCTCTGCAGTAAAGACCCACAGGACTACAGTGGCTGGTGACAATGATTGTTCTGCTCAAGTATCATTTCTAATATTCCAGAACTGGAACATTGGATTGTCTCGGGGCCATTACAGACTCGAGGCCTAAGGGCCAGTTACACCAGGAGGATCACCCAAGAAGTAGCCACTTCATAAGACTTGTAAATATTAGCAAGAAAGATAATTGCAATAAGAATTTGACTAGGCAGCAACTCAATAATTAAACCAAAACTATCAACAAAAAGATAGAAATGAGAAAACACCTAAATAAGACCAAAACCCAGAGCTCCAGATCACCGAAGGGAAATTTAGGGAGCAATGAGATGGACCAACATGAAACTCAACCAGCTAGACTCCCTGAATTGGCAACAAAAGAAGATGTGGAAAAAATGAAATCATAAATAATCTCTCAGATAACAACAGAGAGAGTGAACATGGTGGAATTCACAGAGGAAAAAATGGGAAACCTCAGGGATATGATGGAATCTCAGCATAGAAAGCAAATGGAACCCAATAAACAGATTTAAATGGAAACCCAAGAGACTAAAAGTTTACAAAGTAGAACTAGCAAATGTGAAGGCAGAATCTCTTCATAGCGGTCAGGATTGTAATTAGTGAAGAAGAAAGAAAAGATTTCTTACTTGTAAGGAACTATGAGAAATCGATCCAGAGGCTACTAGATGATATAAAAAAGAATAACAAAAGGTTGATTAGAGTCAATGAAGAAACAGAAGATAGTGTACAGGCATAAAAATGTGTTCACAGATCTATTGGCAGAAAACTTCCTAAGTAGGAGAAAAGAATTTGACATACAGATAAGTGAGGCATATGGGACTCCAACTAACTATGATTAAAAAAAGAGCACTACACAACCATAAATATAAACTTGGGGCATTCATAGCCAAATGGATGCACCTTGAGGCCATAGTCATAAGAGAAATAAATAGGACACAGATGTGTAAATATCACATCATTTCTGTAGTGTGAGAAACTGAAGGTGTAAATGAGGTCTAAAATGTATAATAGGTATTATGAAAAAGGAAGAAAATGTTCAACGAGGAAGAGGAATTGAGGGGCAGGGGAAAGTAAAGAAGGGAAAGAAAATATTTGATGATAAAAAGAAAAAAATAAGAATCAAGATATTTCAGGTACAAATTCTCCATGAGAAAGGTGTTCATAATGCTTACCTAAAATGTACCAATAAACTCAATAAAGAGAAAATAAAAACTAAACACTGAATATATTATGACCAGGAATTTCAGTGCTAAGCATTGATCCAAGAAATGAAAACTTCTTTCATAAAGATATGTGCCTATGAATGTTCCCAGGAGCTATAACAAAATCTTGAGACCTATCCAGATGGTCTGAACAAGTGAGTGGATGGACAGATTGTGGCTCATGCATACTGAAATATTACTCAGCAATAAAAAGCCAAAACCATTAATATAACATGAATGAATTCCCAGGGAATTATGTTGAATAAAAAGTACCAATCCCATTCATACAACATCTGAGAAAGAACACTTATAGAAATGGAGCAGCAATTAATGATTGCCAGCATTTGGTTAAAGGTTACTGTGACTGGGGAAAAACAAATTCTATGGTTTGGAAATGGATCTGTGTTTTGATTTAAATGAACAAAACCTATACATGCTGCAAAATATACATACACACATACATGTACACACACAGAGAGATGAATACAAGCAAAACCAGAGAAATCTGTACAAGATCAGTGGGCTCTGTGTTTCTATATTTTATGGACATTGTTGGTGGCCTGGTTAAGTTTTGATACAAGGGATATCAACATCCTTCTTGGAAAAATTTTGCTTTTGGAGGAAACTGGGAAAATTATACAAAAAATCTCTATTTCTCTTTATAACTGTAGATGAGTATAGAACCAGCTCAGAAAAAAAATTAATTCAAAAGTTAATTAACCTAAAAGTTAAATAAACTTTGACTCCAGAAAGAATGGCTGGTATCAAATCCACCAATAATAAACACTTCTGGGAGCCTGGGGAAAAAAGAATCTTTCTCTACTCTTGGTAGATACTGGTACAACCACTGTGGAAATCAGTGTAGAGATTCCTCAAAAATCTAGGATTATTTGACCCTGCTTTTTCCCTGTTAAGTATGTTTCCAACAGAATTAAAAGCATCACATCACAGTGACATGTGTGTACCCATGTTCATCCAGCACACTTTATAGTAGCTAAATCTTAGAAAGAGCCCAAGTACTATCAAATGGTGATGGATAAAGAAAATGTGGTTTCTTTTTTAGCAAAATGGAGTATTACTCAGCCATAAAGATAAACTTGAGAAATTTATAGCTAAATCGATGCACCATGAGGTCATACTCAAGTGAAATAAACAGGATATACATGTGTAAATGCCAGATCATTTCTGTGGCATGAGAAACTGAAAATGTAAACGCAGATCAAGATGTACAATAGATAAGGTGAAATTGGAAGCAAAGGTTCTAAGAGGAAGGGTTTTATTGGGGGTAATGGAAAGGAAAGGTAAGGAAAAATATGGTAGAAGAAGGAAAGTGGAACTGAAGCTTTTGGAAATAGAGAAGGCTGGAAGGGGATGGGAGAAAAACAAGAACTAAGGTATATCACATGCAGGTACAGATTGCCAGTGGGGAATGTGATCATAATGTATTCCTAAAACGTACCAATAAAGTTAATTTGAAAAAAGTTAAATATACTATACTTCACAATTACAGAAAAGGCATATTGGGGGTTATTTGTGTTAGTAAATATATTATTAACCTCACAAGATGAGAGTTTCAGTCATTTTTAAACTAAAATTACATACAATACATTTTGCAACAAATTCACAAAAAAAAATTTAGTTCTATGTTTGGCAGAAATATGACCCTTGTGTGAAGTGAATTGTATATTTCTTAAATTTTGCTTTCATTATTAGAAATAGACAAGTCTCACTCTGATGTGATTATTCTTCCAATACTCCATTCACAAAACAGATTTGAGGTGGCTGCTTTAATTTTAGGCAAACCCTAAATTCTCCCAGCTCCTCAACACCACACCACGTCCTCTCTCTTCCTCCCAGAAGCCCACCATGGAGGGAGTTGGGAAGAGCATGGTGGACAAAAGCCTGAGAGCTCGGTGCCTCCCAGAATCTCTCAGACCTGTCTGCTGTCAGCAGAAGTCTCTTAGTGTTGTCAGATCTACTTCCAGAGCGACACTCATTCTACTGTTCAGAAACTGAAATCAGTTAGTAGAAAATGAAACATTTTTTTCTTGGGCTAAACTTCTTTCACTTGCACACACACTTCCAAAAATTATTAATGTGATCATGCTACAAAAAAAGGCCCAAAGTTTCTCACTTGCTCATCCTTGTAAATGAAATACATATTTTTTTAAAGATAGGAACAGAAATACAGATGTTAGTGCCTCACTTCAACTTCAGGACATATATAAAATGTATTTCTGAAGAGTTTTGGTCTTTTTCTAGGGCACACTGGTCTTGCCTCCAGTCCACCCAAAATAAGAGGTACGTATTTTCCTTTCCTCTTTCTAACCTCACAGACATCAGTAGGCAATTGTGCAAGAACATGACCCAACGGAAGCACCACAGAGACATCTACTGGCTGGTTTCTTTTCTTCTGGTCTGCTTTCCTGAGATTGGGTGTAGCAGGAGTTGTAGCTAAGCAGCACTATGCAGTGTTCCATGTGAGCACTGTAAGATACAGCTCTGTAGACAATTATATTGCCCAATAATCTGGGACCATTAATTGGGAGTCTGCAGGGACTGATGTGTTCACCGTCCAATCTTCCCATCACACGCGCTCCAGTGGTTTTTACAGCGTTCTGACGGCCAAGATGGCAAAAAGCCAATCCTGTTAAACTCAGCAAGCAAGGCAAAGCTAAGCACAAACAAGGAAATTCACAAATGTGCTTGACTTTAGATGTCATTCTAGTTTTTGTTCTTGGATTTCTTTCTATAGTTTACTAGGTAGGCAATAACTGCAAACATAGCTATACATCAGCATTAGAGTTTAGATAAAGAATAATAGTCCAAACTGTCTTCCTGTGAAAGGTGAGCTTTTGAAAAGCGTCTGGATCATGAGGAAGTAGAGCTAAATGTGACGTTAGGAGACGGGGTCTCATAGGACAGGGCATGTCCAGGGGACCAGACCTGGGGGGGTATATCTTTCTCCCAAAGGCTTCCTTCTCTCTCACTTCCTTTCCATCATGATGTGAGGAGCTGTCCTTCACTGGATCCTTCACTGTGCCATTTCTGCTTTGGCTGACTATGGACTGGAAATGCAAACAAAACAACTATCTCCTCCTTTACATTATGGATGTCAGCAATTTTGTGCCAGGAAAAGAAAGTAAGTAAGACACTTAGAAATACTTCTCTGGAACATGTTCTTAAAATCACACACAAAGCTGAGAATCTGAAGTATATTTTTAAAAAGGAACTCTTCCTAGGAAAATTTCAAGAGTGTTAGGCCTTACCCTTGGAAGGGAGTAATCACTAAGAGATACTGTCTTTAACGATCTTTGGTCCATGACAGCTTCAGGTATTACAAGCCCACTTCTACTTTGCTAGAGGCCTTTAACTGTTAATCTGCACTTTTATGTTTCATAAACATCTTCAGAAGCCTGGTTCTTTTTAGATTTCACTACATAGAATACTTAGTCTCAAATAAAATTGTAAAGATCAATGATGACTGTATAATATTTGATTGACTTTTGAGTCAATTACAAAATGAATTTGAAACATATGAAGTGGTTCATGGATCTTAAGTCATCTGAGGCCTAGATGCTTGAGGCCAAGAGCTATGGTCTATCTCTGTGACTTTCCTCTCCTATTTCCACAAGAGGAAGAAGACTTTGTTTATGTTGAGAAACACATCGTCTAGTAGGGTTCATCTCAAATATATCTCCATTAGTGTATAGCAGAACTTCATTGATATTGATTTGCAAAAGGGAAATGAAGATGCACACAAAAGAAAAGGCACATTTCCTTTGGTTTACTAAAATTAATTTAAAACTTGATCACATTGCTATAAGAATTATCCATGAAGTAGGATTTCTTAATGTTTTTTATTATATAAGGAACATAGAAGCTCATTTCCAAAATCCAAACGCTGTATTTGACTATCATTTCTCAATAAAAACCAGTGCTAGGGTATGTTATGCTCTTTCTGTGCTCATATGTATACAAAAGAATGTGTATACACAACAAACATGAAAACAATCACTGTGCTAATTGCCACCTGGTTGTAGTTTTTTAATGAACTAATTTTATTTATTTTTAAGTGATTTATTGGCACATTTTATACATACATCATGATCACATGATGGTCTCTTTCCTTCCATTGTACATTATATCCACTTCATTCTTTCAAAATAGACACTACACTTACCAGGAATTAACTCTTCCCTCAGTCCTCCTGCAAAAGGACAGTGTCCTTTGACCCAAAACAATAACCATACAATATGGTGGCCCTCTTGAGTCTTTCTCTATTTTCCTGGCTCTAGTGTGATCATTCTTTTCTTATATGTTGGTTCCTCTACATTTTGGCTTTGAATTCAGTCAGTATATACACAGTTTACTCTTTCCACAGTGGTAGGACTTGTTCTCCCCCTTGTCTTGTGGGGTCATTTCAACAGGTATTATATGGAGTGCTATTATATTTTATGACTTCTACTGTACAATTCAAGGAAGTGAGTGAAGAAAATACACATGATATGCATCATATATATATATATTATATATAAATTATATATAACATGATATATATATATGTGTATATATTGCTTGATTAAAAGGATGTGCAAAGAAATCAAGAAATTACAGTTTAAAGGTAATGAAGGTCAGAGTAACTCAGCAGGCAAGTGGCAGAACCATCATTGGAATCACTTTCACAATCACCACACTTCACTGACTCAGATGGCTTTGTTTATACTGCATACCCATCTCCTTTGGGAAAAACTTGAAGGGAGTGATATTTCTCCCTGATTCTCCTGAATGCCCTCAAATAAAAATTTCTCTCTGGAATCCCTGGGGACTCTGGCCTTATGTTCACTGGGGCTGGGGGCCAAGACTCCTAGAATAACCAGACCATGAGGAAATTTGGCTGCAAAGGGAAGGTCTTGTGTCTCCATATCCAAAAGGCAGGGAAAATAATTTTCAGAAAATTGGTCTAAATGTAATAATTAAAATACCTTATTTTACTATAATGTCTTTTATTAATAAAGTTAAGCATCTTAACTCTATTTATATATGCTATTTGAATTTTTTCTTCCTTTTTCTTATATTTGCATCTTCTGTGTAGCTCTTTTTGTGTCCATAGACACCTGATTAATATGTGTACATTTATTCACTTTTCCCCACATATAAAAAAGGTTTTCTTGGGTTTGTTGTTGATTTAGTTTATTATGTAAGAATTGAAAGACTTCTATGCATTCATATCACTCAATATTTATAGCTCTGAGTGGTGGCATAGAACTTATAGTGTGAACTAAACTTTGTATTTCTACTGATGGACAAAAATGTACTGTAAAAGACCATATTGGAAGTACTCTCCTAAACCATGTTTACCACAGATGTTTGCCTAGCCTTTTGATTCTATCATTTCTCTTTCACTCAATTTTATCCCATATTCTATCGTTCATTTGGGCACAAAGAACAATAGCTTACTGTGCATATATGTACATCGCATAGCATAGGTGTAAGAAGCTTCTGAGGGAAAGTGCTCTGTGATGTAGACACAATGACAAAGTTGCCTGACACACTTCTTAGCACGTTGTGTTATCCACTGTTGTGTGGCTGCACTTAGGAATTCATCAGCGCACTTCACTTTTGTCCTTCTTCAGTTTTGTAGACCAAATGGATTCTGGCACACGTGGATTTGGAGCACAGCCTTTGGTTTACGGACTATAACATGAGCTCCCTATATTCAAAGAGAAGATCAGCAAAGCTAAAAGAAATAAAAGGAAGTAGAGGAACAAATAATTTAAAAGATGTTATTCTTTTTTTTGCTTTCTCAGATAATCTTATTTGTATAATGTAAAAAAGCAGCCCCTGCGTGTGACCAATGAATCTTTCAGGGCATTCTGGAGTCTGTGTTGTCAACCATTTTAATGGCCTATTAAACACAAAATTGATTGAATTAAGCATGCAGCCATTCAAATGAGACTTTAAGTAATCTCACTGACCATGGTAGGCTCTGTGCGATGGAGTATCCCTTAGGCTGATGCTAAGGACTCAGACAAGGCAAAGGAAGAGGCCGTGCTTTAAAAAGGCAATCCTCCCTATGTAAATATAGCCAGTCAATGTGGAAACAAAGGCTACTTGAAAGGAGACGTTGTAAAATAAGGATTTTGATCTTGGACATATTATTGAAATCCCTAAGCCTTAATTTTCTTTTTAAGATAAAATGGGGAAATTTGGATCTCTTGAGATAGTTTTGATTAACTGAGAATGGCTTAGACTGTCCCTAATGCATAATCAAACATGGACCTTTCCTTCATGAATCTCTTTTTTTTTTTTTTTTTTGAGACAGGGTCTCACTTTGTAGTTCAGGCTGGCCCTGAGCTCAGCTTCAAACTCACATCACAGCAATCCTCCTGCCTCTGCCTCTCGAGTGCTGGGATTACAGGCGTGAGCCACCACACCGGGCACTGTGGTATGTAGTACTGATTGCTGCTGAGGGTGAGTCTCCACATCCAGTATTGTATGTGGTTACCGGGGAATCGAACCTGGGTCCTTGCACTTGCAAGACAGATACTGAAACCACTGAACTAAATCCCTGGCCCTCCTATCTTCTTTTTAAGGTTTATAATCTAAAGCCCTCTTCATTCTCTTATCCCTTCAAATGTGCTGAGTGTCTTTTCTGTGTAAGACATGGTGCAATGAGTTATAAAAAGAGTACACTGTTGAGAAAGACATAGGGTTTACCCTAAAACAAAGTGTAAATAATGGTCAACATTTATTAGAATATTATTTTGCATTAAATGCTTAATTTTTAGTTAATTTTTACAATTATACTCAGACCAATATACAGTACTATTTCTATTCTCATTTACCAGGGTAAGTAGAGTTAAGAATTATGTTCAAAGTGCATAATCTGTGTCTTAGCAAAAATTCAAGCCCAGCTATCTAAAAATTCAGAGCCCAAGGTTTTAAAACAGGCTTAAATACTGTGCTATACTAAGAAGTCATAACAACAGAATATAGTGTGACTATAGAATAGTAATAAGTAATAGTGATACAGTAATTACAGAGTATACTAAGCAATATGGGAGGTATGGATGGATATGTGTGGGAATTTAGAAGGGAGATAGTCACTTTTGGTTCCAAGAAGCCAGGAGGATTTCACATAGGACATAGTGCTGATGTATCTTTAAAGAATTGTTTTGGGCTATATTCTGCCAAGATTTTATTTTTTTCTTTCTGTGGAAACTCTTAAGTGAGACAGGTCTGTCCTATGACCAACTACATAATAAAAGCACAGCCTTAAAAGTTAAGTGCTCATGGCTGTGAAATAAATGTTCTTGTTTGATGCCTTTGAATGCAAAGTCTGGGAAGTGAACATTTTCCACAGAGGAACAAACACTATTTCACCGTTGGCTGACCATCGGCAGGGGCCAATCTGTGATCTCCCTGAACGCCTTAGCTGGGACGATGGATGAGGCACGTGCTGGTGTGACACAAGCCAGCAACTATGTGAGCAAATGTAAGCGTTGTGCTTGGAACCATCTGAAGTAATCTCTTTGAACTCAGCCTCCATAGACCATGGAATTATATTATCCATGCCAGGGCAAGGAGATAAACAAGCAATTCTCTAACCAGCTACTGTATAGGGTAATGTTTCTGTGTAAAATATGCCTCAGAAAACTTTAATCAACATCTAAGAGCAAAGCACAATGCCACTAACATTTTTTATGGGTACATTTTAGGAACACATTATGATCACATTCATCCTTGAGAATTTGTACCTGTATATGAAATATCTTAATTCTCATTTTTCCCATCTCCCACCCTCCCTACAATCCCCGTGTCCCTTCTGCTAACATTTTTAAATGTATCATGTTTCAAAGACTAGCTCCGTTCAAATAAAAGGCAATGAACACAGAAAGGAACTAATTTCAGCTCTGTACCTGCCCTCCCTGCGCTGTTGATTACTATTATCAGCCAGCGTTCACATTGTGGGATTCCTACCTTGGTTCTGATTTTCCAGTTGGAAACTCTGATCATGTCCAATAAATGTTTCAGCTAGAGTTTCTGAAGACCAACTTGAGTAGGCTAAAGGGTGTAAAATGAGTTAAAATTTTCTGTAATTGCCTGTCCTGCCATTCTTGGGGCTCTTGATCTTGGAGATTTGAAAGAGCCATTTGCACCTGGCTCGATCTCTCTTGCCTAATTTCAACCT
Source organism: Petromus typicus (assembly GCA_004026965.1). NCBI lineage: Eukaryota > Metazoa > Chordata > Mammalia > Rodentia > Petromuridae > Petromus > Petromus typicus. The sequence goes on from PVIR01032167.1 coordinate 10,047, forward strand.
CCCCAAAGACTAGACAAACACACCTTAGCTCTGTATCATTAACTCCCTGGGTCTATGAAATGTTTTTGTATTGGGCCATCATGCTATTTCAGCCTTTCTAAGCTGGGCTACTGATGTTCTGCCCCATCTCTGTCTCCATTCAACCTGTGTCGGTGGGCAATTTATGAATGGAGGGTCAAGCTGCTTGATGTTGAAATCAAAGTTGAGTTTAGCAGAAATAACAAGAATTTAGAATTTTGCTTCTATATTTTAGCATACCGGATTCAACAAATGCGCATCATTTTGCAAATCCAAACTTAGAGAAGCAGGAAATGTCATATTGTTTATTTACTTTGCTAAAATGAAATTAAATGAAGTCTAATCCTAAGCCCTTTCAGTGCTTGTCTCTTGGGAAATTATCACTACTGTCTTGCTTGTCTTTTCTCTCCAGTAAAAATCTAAAGTAACATAATAAGAAAGCTGTCATCTGTAGTTTAAATAAAATGATTTAACTGAGCATGGTGATGTATATTTTAATAGTATATAAGAAGTTGAAAACTAACTTCTTGGCTTGATTGAGAGTATGGGGGCTGGGGCTCAGTGGGATGGGAGAGGAGGAAGACTCTGATGCTGGACAAGGCTATTTACACTGCACTCTTTAGGTCTCACTGGTTATACCTCTTATGCTTTGCAGAACACAGATTATACAGCACGACAGGGAGAGACTCCGACCCTGTCATGCGTCTCTGACTCTGTCATGAGACCCTGTAGGTCTCAGTTGCAACCAAGAGGTAGCATTAGGAGCATGATTTTAGGTGTCCTGGGTGCAGATGGTCCACGAGACAGAGTGAGGAATGCTGCTGTAGATGACACTGAGGCTAAGGCAGTCTTCCAGCCCTAAGCTGACATAGAAAAGGATGTTTTCTGGAAGACCAGTCAAGAAGTGTCCTGGAAGAAAGATCAGACAGAGACATGGATACAGAGAGAAGAGGTCAGTTAGGTACAAAAAATACACTCAAAGTAAGTAGAGGATGGATAAGGCTGTGATAGAGCTGGTATAACATGATTCTAGATCTTCCTACCTGCATTGTTCCTTATCTACTAAATCCCCAAGTGAGCATGGTAACTCTTCAGTATTCCTGGGTGCACTAGCTTTAAAATGTCTCTACTAAAATTTGGTATGCAAAATTTCTCTTTTGCATAATTTTATTCCAAGTCATCACTTTTAGTCAACATGTTTTTAAGATAAAATATTTTTTTCTTCTAAGTATTTAATGTGTTCCTTTTTTGCGCTTAAAAATTGCTTCCTGTTCTGAACTAACTTTAGACTTACACAAAAGTTGCAAACATAGTACAGAGAGTTTACAAATATCCTTTGCTCAGCTTGAAACAGAAAAAGTACATCAGTGGAAAAAATTCAAAGCATGAATAAAGTCTTTAGTTAAGAATATTGTGCTAATATTAAATCTTAGTTTGAAACTTGTATACTTTTATTCTGTGTTACATTAATTAGTATAAGTACAAAGCTCTTGAGAGGCTATAGGAATAATATGGTGGAGTTATTCTTGTCAAAATAAGTTCTTTCCATAATTTAGTTTATGCCTTAGTTGTATATATTTTCCTTTTCTTCATTTTATATGGTGCCAATGGCAAATTATAATAATTTCAACATTTAAATGTAGGCTTCTTATCAAATATTTTCCTTTGTAATATTATCCTTTTGAACAAGCAGTAAACTGAAAAAAATCATATAAGAAAAAACAAATCTGTCATAGTAATATTCACAATCGTAATCAACTATTTTGAATGTGTTACTCAGTTAGAGGAACCCTCTGAATGTTTTACGTCGACAAGTGTATGGAACTTCCATGCTCATCCCTGTGACTATGAGAACTATAAATCTGGGGACATGGAGGCTGGGAGAAGTTAAGTAATTAACTTCCATTTCCACTGAAATGGAAATTAGAAGAGAGATTCATTCAAATGTAGGATGTCTGGCTTCACACCCACAACTTACACGATCACACTCTCATGTCTCTACCTCTCAGAAAATTTTACTCCCATAAAATCCAGTAAAAGGGTTTTCATTGTTTTTGGTTTTTCAAGACAAGGTCTCACTCTTGGTTCAGGCTGGTCCTGAACTCAGCCTCGAACTCAGAAACCCACCTGTCTCTGCCGAAGTGCTGGGACCACATGAGTGAACCACCTCGCCTGGCACTGTGGTCTTTGACACCAATTGCTGGTGGTCATGAATCACCATGCCCGGCATTGTTGTATGTGGTTACTGGGGATCGAACCCAGGACCTTGCGCTTGCAAGACAAGAGCCAGAACCACTGAGCTAAATCCCCAGCCCAGTAAAATATTGTCACATCATCCTAAGCCCACAGTCTAATATCAGAGGGAGCCAGGAAGCGTCTTGGTCTTTAACTTATATGATCTGAGTCTCACATTATACACTAGATTGAAAACAATAATAACATTCTGTAAAGAAAGGAAAATCATAATATTTGTTCTTAGATTCATAGAAAACTTTTAGCATAAATACAATAAAATCCATAATCTGAAATATCAAGTCAATGAATTTTTATAACAGTTTTTCATTATGCTGCAAGGCATAATTTATGGAAACAGCACAAAAAGTTTCTACTTGATGCTGGCAAATATGAGGAGATGTCATTAGTGATAGAAGCAGAGTGTTAATTAAACTTCTGAGCAGCTAGCATCCAACTCTGATCACAAAAAGCAGCAACAAAATTTATTGGGAACATGTCAGGAGCTGACAGAGTTGATGAGATGCAACCCAGACCAAGCTGGTAATACACATCAGGGCTCAGAAGTAGAAAGAACATCAACTTTCAGTGGAACATGTCTGTATGGACCCCTTCTCTGTAAACTATCTCCAGGCACAACCAGCGCCGTGGGTGGTAGTTGTCCCTTCTTCCCTTTATCTTCTGTTCATGAGTCAAAGCCCCAACAGCAGTGTACAATTTGCTAAGCACTGTGCATTGGCTAACAGCTGTTTGGGTGATGACACCTCAGCTTCCACAACAGGAGACCCCAGAGTTAGAAGAATAAGTTGGTTTCCTGGCAATTCAGACACGTTTTATTCAAGTTTTATGTCAGTTCTTATTCACAAGTAGAATTCTATAATGATTTACTGGATAATCATAATATTCTTCAGGTCTTATAGAAAGAGATCCTGCCATCGAAACACAAAATTTTAAAACTTCAAGAATATTCGAGGGTGTTCTAATTTAGGCACACACATAACACCAGGAACTTACTGTGTTTGTGATTGAATGGAATGAATGAGTGAAAGTGAAACTCATTCCTCATTGCTACAGTCAACAAGTGCTGTGCTGTAGACAGACCTAGATTCAAATCCTTCCAACTCCTCTTCCTGGCCATGTGACTTCAACACACTGTACTTTTCCCCTCTAATTTATGAAATGGGAAAACTGATACTATCAATTCACATGTTTTTGGAGGTGACTAATTAATCTATTTTATGAAAAGCAATGAGAACAGTTTTTTTGTTGTTGTTTTTTGTTTTTTGTCTTGCTTTTGTAGTTCAGGTTGGTCCTGAGCTCAGCCTGGAACTCACAGCAATCCTCCTGCCTCTCCAGTGATGATATTACAGGCGTGAGCCACCACACCCAGCACTGATTTCTGGTGGATGTGAATCTCCATGTCCAGCATTGTTGTGTGTAGTTACCGGGGATTGAACCTGGACCTTTGCACTTGCAAGGCAGGTGTCGTAAATACTGAACTAAAATCTCCGGCCCAACAATTCTTGATACATAAGGATTCAATGGTGGTTTTCTTGAATCTTCATTGTCATTACCATTATCATCACCATCGTCATTATCCAAAGATTATTAGAGCACATCTACCAAAACTCAGTAACTAAATAAATGTGCATCTAACAAACCAGTCTATTCCACTGTTGCCCAGCTTGCATAGGTACTGACCTCTGGAGGATCAAACACTTGAGATTCTCAATACACGTGACCTCTAGCTGTCTGCGTTCATCTGTATTTTCAACTGTGCTCAGACATTTTTAGCCCCCAAAAGCATTTTTGCATCCACTCAGAATTTCACAGACAACTACTCAATAGATATATTCACACATATACTCTCTGCTGAGGTCTAAAAAATGTGATCATCTACAAAGGCATTTTATTTAAGAATGATAGAATATAAACTGGTGTCACATTGCAGAAATTAATGAAGAGTAAAATCTTACAAAATTAACATCCCAAATATTATGCTAAAATATGCTATTTTTTTGTAAAATATTTGTACTAAATGATATAATCTCCAAACTAATTTTGTAAGAAATTACAATCATTTTATTAGTGCATGTATATACAATAGCAATATTAATTCACTTCTCCTGAATAGTATAATTTTAGAAGTTTTTAGTGAAAGACAAATTTTAAGTTTGTTTTGAAGTCTTCAATTTTTTAATAAAAATGTAAGCTATTTGGGCAAGCAATGTATTTCTTGGGTAATAAAAATGAGTTGTTCAACCTTATAGAAAAGATTCTAAAATTTTGTCACTTTATTCTAATTTATAAAATCTTATATTAAAATTATGTACATTCAATAGTTTTATAAGTAATAGAATGTCTTTTTAATATTTTTGGCGTTTGGCATTTTTAAATGATGTTCACAACTAATTATCCACTAGATGGCACTACACAACTGCAAATTTTTGCTTAAAAAAAATGACCTGTCAAGAAAATAATTTAAGAATCCTAATGATCAGTGGTAGAGTTGTTACAGACACACCTAAGTTTCACAGTCCATTTGCTTGTCAGGTAGCATGGAAATTACAGTGAGAAACCTATCTATACCGTCCACACCTTGTATAGGGCAAGTAGCTAAGTTTTTTTAAATCATAACATTTAATGACTCATAATTAAATTGCACTAATTCGAATTCTGCTGAAATTCTACTATCTGACCAAGGTCTGTATTTTCTCAGTGTCTATGGAGAAATAAAATTTACTAAATTACAATAACAAAAGAATAATGGAAAAGAATTCCAGTAGCAACATCCTTATATAACTTAAACAACTGATAGTATTACATATTCTTGAACAAGAGCAAGTAGGTGAAGATAAATATAAAACATTTTCACTTAAGATATTAATCATGTAGGTCAGTCTTTGTCCTTGGAGTTGAGCTGGAAATTTACTTCCTAACATTAGAGATAGAACATCCACACAAAGCCAAAATTTCTGACCAAAGTACCCAGTTGTAGGTAGAGGCCAGACTATTTGCATGTGTTATCTTGTAGAAATAATCTATTAACTCATCTGAAGACCCAAGGCATATTCAGCCACAAAGTGCAAAGTCAGGCACTGGAGAAGAACCTTAGCCCCTGAACAGTGCCTTGCCCCTGAAGAACTTACGGAGCTACATAGACACAAGACTCTGCCTCTTGTTCAGTTACTAGAGTGCTCACGGCCCTTTCACTTCTCTTCTGAGTTCCCCACTATCTGCCTAGTATGTAAAAGACCTCAGGTCACTTCTGCAGCTCTACACCAGGGCCCTGGACACTGCAGTTTTCCATCACAACTGAGCTATGGTGGTCACAGACACCAACGCTGTGTGCTTCCTAGATGGTGGTCTTCCCTCTGTGAGAGGCTTCCTAGCTGCACAGAGGATGAGCCAGCCGCAGGAGTCTCTTTTTCAAAGAGTTTGCTAGTAGTCGTCATCATTTTTGCCCTCTTTTTTTTAAATCTGATTGACCAGTTGTAAATAAAATTCCGAAGAATGTAGTAACGTCATTAAATCCTCTCATTTACATAACAAGGAGTTTGGTGGTAAATTGTTTTGAATTTAGATTTAACTTGAGACTGTATAATTTTTACCCTACTTCTTCTAATTTATATATAAAGTATTAGGTATTCATTTATGGCTAAAAAAAAGTGGAATATACAGTGAAAAACATAACAGTAAGGTGACATCCTGCTTCCCAGTGATAATTGCTGGTTATATGTCAATGTTTTGACAAACATTTGGTAAACATTGAAACAACTTCTGTGTGCATAGTCACAATTGGCTATTATTCATATCTGTACCCTTCTAGTTGACACCAATCTGAACTTCTTGGAGCATAATTATTAAATGGTTTTATTTAATTTTATATTTTATATTTGTTTTTATTTACTTCTACATTTTATACTTTCATATTTATTTTACTTTTATTTTTTATATTTTATTTACTTTTATATTTATTTTAATATTGTATTTATTTAATGTTTATTTATATTTTATGTATTTTTACATTTAACATGCTGAAAAGCCATATTATGTAATTAAATTACAATTAAATCACAGACCCAACATCTGCCTACCCTGCTATTAAAAGATGTATGACTTCAAGAAAGTAAAGTGAGTATCCCGGTGTCTCAAATCTTTACCTATATAGTAGTGATAAAAATAGTGTTTCCTTAACAGAGCTGGTGCAAGTTGAAGGAATGAGGACTCATGAGCTCATTACAATAGAGCCTTCTCCAGAAGTAGCTAACCTCTTTTGAGTTATAAAAATTTCCTTTTACCAGTTGAGCTCTGATCACATCTTTTTCTTTGCCTCCAGTTTCTGTTGCATAGGGAAGGGAGGGGCTGTCATTTGCTCTTCCATTTCTCTCCCTTTCTCTTTTGACTGGAGGCCTTTTGCTATAGGGCACAGGGAAAGTCAGGGAGGGAGACTGGTGAGAAAGACTGAAAAGGTTTTTGCTTAAGAGTGGGATCTTTCTCCATTCTCCAGTTGATGTGGTTCTTTTATAGAATGAAGTATTACTCTGCGATAAAAAGGATAAGATTGAGTCATTCATACTCAAATGGATGTACCTTCAGGACATCCTCATAAGTGAAGTAGGTCACAGATGTGTAAATATCATTATCTTTTCTCTGGTATGAGAAAATAAGGATGTAAATGAATTCTAGAATATATAGTAGATATTGTGAAATAGGAAATATTTAAAAGGAAATGGAGGGGCCAGAGATTTAGCTCAGTGGTTCTGGCGCCTGCCTTGCAAGCACAAGAGCCTGGGTTCAGTCCCCAGTAACCATATACAACAATGCTGAGTGTGGAGACTTGTGCATCAGCAGTCAGTACCACATACCACAGTGTCGGGTGTGGTGGCTCACATCTGTAATCCCAGCACTTGAGAGGCAGAGGCAGGAGGATTGCTGAGTTCAAGGCTGAGTTTGGGACGAGTCTGAACAATAGAGCAAGACCCTGTCTAAAAGTAAATGGGGTGTGGGGTGTGGAGGTAAGTAACATGGGGAAAAAATAATGTGATGATAATTTAAAAAATGGAAACAAAGCCTATGTATATAAAGGGTGGGAGTTGTAGGGTGGGTAGGGGAATGGGAAAAATGAGAATTAAGTCATGTCATATCATATACTGTCACAATTTCTCAATGCTGAATGTGACCGTAATGTGTATATGTAATATACCAATAAAGATTTGAATTAAAAAAAAAAAGAGTGGGCTTTTGTAGTTGCTCTGGATTATGTCTCTTTGATCCCATTATAATTTCTTGGGTATCACCCTGGGATAATTCAAGACCTCATACTACAATAATACACACCTATTCATGTTTGTAATAGCACAGTCCACCACAGCTTAATTATGGAAATAGCCCAGATGTCCATTCAGAGATGGGTCACCAAGAAAATATAAACATAAAAGTATTATTTACCCAGAAGGAAAGAGAAATTTGGGCCGCTTGTAGAAAAGCGGGTGGTTCTTGAGATGATACTATGAATGGAGTAAATCAGAAACAGGACAAAATATTACAGTTTCTCTTTTATGATAAACCCAAAATATAAATAAATTAAAGAGTAAAATAAAAGAGAGATAGTATGTAGGGAAGAGCGTGAAGAGCAGGGATGGGGACAAGGGGCTCAAACATTATCAAGATTATACATATATTCTTAATGGCTAAAAAGAATTTAATTATTACATATAACAAACTTAATGAAAAAGTAGAACAGCAATGTCCACCTTCTTGTTCTCCCTGAGGAAGCGATCCTCCTGCCCTATATATTATGACTTGCTCGCAGCCCATCCATGTACAGGTGGACACAGATGACATAACCACAGCGCTTGTGCTTTGTCTTCAGGTATTCAGATATAAGCTAAGTGTAATGGGTGAAAATTTGTCTTAAATACTTTCCCCAAAATATAATAATTACAAATTAATTTTTGCATTGTCCTATGGCTATTTAACAAACCATCACCTTCTACTTCCCCAGAAATAAATGTAGTATCAATAATAGGATTAACATCATACAGTAGAGTCAAATGTTAGATACTAATCATACATAAGACAGTTTTTTGAGATAGAGTAACTTACATACCACACAACTGACCCATTGAAAAGTATACACTAAAAAGTTTTTAATCCATGAAGTTGTGTATCATTCACTAGTTAATTTTAGAACATTTTATGCCTTAAAAGAAGCCCTGTCTTCACTACCAGTCACTATCCATTTCCTGCAGTTTTAAAAACCCAACAATCAATTTCCTACATCTATAGAACTGCTTATTTTGAAATTTTAATACATCATCATAAAAGATGATTTTCCTACTCTGCTTACTGTTTTCAAGGTTCAGTACATAGTAAATGTACAACTTTTAAATAACCAAATGGGATTTTTCCTAATAACATGGCATAGTATTTAATCTGTATTTCAGACTTTCCATATCCATTCATCAGTTGACAGGCATTTGTTTTGTTTTCATGTAGGGTTTTTATGAACAAAAGCCACTCTGAACAATCATATGCAGGTGTTTGTAGGGACCTGATGTTCAATTTATTGTGTACGTGCAG
>PVIR01032168.1:0-18870 GCA_004026965.1 Petromus typicus
AAAAAAAATAGAGTAGTAGTCTTTTCTTGGAATGTAGCAGGTAATGACTAAGCTTTCTAATTTTGCTCCTGTGTTAAGATCAGCCACTGAATTGATGAGTTTCTTAAGGAAGACAGTATTAATCCTACAGACGCAGCATCTTTCACTATTTTTTTTCAAATTGTATTAGAGTTGGTGAATTTGAACTTCATAATAAACATTGCTACCTGGTAAAGGAAAGAAAACTTCTAAGCATTAGTTCTAGCATTTCTTCTTTTCCCTCTATTTCTCAGTTATTTTCCATAATAGAATGTATGTGTACAACAATTTATCTTATACCTTATTCAGCCCAATAATAGTATTGTAATATGCTCTTAAATGCTATGAATTCTCCTTTACAAAAGACTGATCACATATATTGTGGCAATAAAATATACTTTGCAACTAGTATGTGATATTTTTTTAAACCCAAATATGTTGGAATTAGCACAACAGGGAAAATTACATGTCACTTTATGGAATAGTTTGCATTGTTATGAGACTTTCAGGGCAAGAAATCTTGTTATTTAAGAACAAAGCTTAATCTTAAGTTAACTATTATTAATATTATCTTTGTATTTTTATAAAAGAGCATACAAAAATTGATATGGCTAATGGTATTAGCTTATTTGTTAAGAAGTTATCTGAAAAACTTTGTTTTATCTGAATTCACCTTGAATCTTGATCTCAAAGGCATGTAGTCCCCCCTGGTAAAAATGTCTCTATTTTGTAAATGTATGAGTAAGGTTCATGGAGAAAAGTTATGCTTTGAGCAGTTGCCAGAATTGTTTAGAAGTCAAAAATTTAATTTGAATCTGAATTGAAAAAGGAAAACTTATTGTGGGTGAATTTGATTATTGCTGCTTAGATATCCAACCTCTTTACTCCTCCCATGCTCAATACACACATGACACAGCCATGCACACTTACACATGCACACACCACACCACACAACTGCAGAGCCCTGACTGTAGAGAAAGGAAGGCAGCCATGCCACAAAGCTCCTGAAAGGCTAGCTGTACTGTATTTTGCAAGCATGTGCCTCTGGGACTTGAGCACTAAAAAGATTATTAGAAATTAATCATGCTAAAAGTTGTACTGGAGTATTTTATTAGTAGCAGGTAGATGTAGAACAAATAGCATATTGTGATTTTGGGTCTATAAGTACTGCTCAAAGATGTTCCAGTTGTCCATTTTACTCAAACCATAAATAAAACTGTGCTATAGTGATGCAAAAATTAAAATAGATTTAGATCTTTTTTATATTTACCTACAAGGCAGTAAAAAAGTGGATATTTTATCTTTGATTTCAAAAATAGGCTTAATAAAGAAGTTATGCATCCAACCAAATATCTTTTTCAAACTTTGAGGTGGTCAGGGCCAGGGAGTTAGCTCCAGTGATACCATGCCTACCTTGGAAGCCAAGAGCTTGAGTTCAATGTCTGGTGCTATAAAAAATAAACAAACAAACAAACAAACAATAAACCTACCTTGAGATGGTCAATTAAACTTATATCATGTTTTAAAGAATCCCTTAGACCCTGAAACTCCTGTTTAATCTGACAACAAACACTCTAATATACCTTGTTCCAAAGAAGTGGTAGCTGTTTCCAAGAAGACAAACAGATTCATAGAAATGTATCCTCTGCCCACCAAGTTGAGAAAGCAGACCTGAGGTAGAATGCCAGTGTCATCTTTTATCTTATAGGTAAGATAAAAGGCCTGAACGTGTGATAGCAGAGTTTCAAGCTCTCCAGGAGAAACCTCCAGGAGCTGCGAATTTGCCTAGATTTGTAAACTGTACATACAATAAGTTGTAATTCCACAGCCTGCTTCTTTCTATGCATACCTCATTCTATCATAGGTTTGGTTCCACTACTTTTAAGATACAGTTATTTCTCCAGTACCTTGTGAACTTAATACACAAAATAAGAAATGTTCAGGGAGAAAATACTATTAGATCTTGAATATGCTATAATAGCACAGATTTTGTTGAACTTTGGAGAAATAAAAAGTTAGCTTTGCATACAGTAGGTTTTTCTTTTTCTGCTCTAAAATAATTTTAAGGAAGTGAGGCTAGCTAATAAATTCTATTTGTAACTTTGTTTTCTGTTGTAAAAGGGGGGGTTAAAATTATTGTAAGAGATGAACCATTTACTCAAACATTTCCCTCCCTCTGGGCAATATGAAATGAAGATGAGTGTAAAGGAAGATTCAGACTCTGGGACTCTTCTTGGCTTTGATGAGGAGAGGTTTCTCCCATCTGCGCAGGTTGTGACAAGGCAGGTTGTCACTTTTGAACTGTTTCCTTAATTGGATATGTTGACCATGCATTCAAAGACTTCTCCGGTGATTTCCAGACTTATTTTCGGAATTACTTAAAGAACAGGGAAAAAGAATGTGATAGTAATGAAAAAAAAAAAAAGGAAAGAAAACTAATGTATATAGAGGGTGGGGAGTTGCAGGATAGGTAGAAGGGGAATCAAGTCATGTCATATTCTGGTACAAACTCTCAATGTGGAGTGTGATGATATTGCTTATTCATGATGTACCAATAAAGATTTGATAAAAAAAAAAAAGATGTGGATACCTAGCCTATCCTTTTCCAAAGAATCTTTCTAGCTTTTCCTCCAGGACTCAGATATCTATATTTTAGATAAATATGTCTAGGAACTTTAATGTAAATGGTGGAAGAAAAAAATTCAGACTTGCTACCTCAGATCAAAAACTGAATAATTTTCTTGATAACCCCCAAATCACACTGAGCCTACAGTGATGACAAGAGGCTCTTTGTAAAAAGGATGCACAGTGGAAAACGAATGAAAGCCCTATAATTTACCTTGGAGTCTTCAAACTATTTTGCTTTGACTTGAGGAAGAGAGCTAGAGATTGAGGAGAAAAGACATTAAGGGAAGTGTTAGTGTTATTTTTGTACATTAAGATATGAAGATTGTACCTCAGGAAGGAAAACTAAGATCTGACTGATTTCAGGGGCCTCAGCGTGCAGAGTCCTGGTGCCAGAACAGCCTGTGTAGTTTACAAGGCCCAGTCAGTGCAGTATGGAAGTCTGGAGATGCTGATTAGAAATCTCTTAAAATTTTTAAAATAGTGATGGCAGACTACTAAACCAAGCACAGGGCCATTGTAATGTAAGGATTCTGTGAGAGTCCCACAGCCAGGTATCCACGTGGACAGCCCTGCTCCCTAATTTGAGGCATAATACACTGAGGATGGCCTTGCCTGGAATAGCAAAGGGGGTTTAAGGCCATGACTGAGCCTAGTGGTTCATACTGGCCACCTTTACCACTGGCTGTGAGTGGCTGGAAAGTTGAAAATGTGTCACAGATGATCATAAAAACTATCAGCATGAAATATATTGCCCAATCATCAAAAAATAGTGTTGAGAAAAATATTTCTAAAAATGTACTGATTTGTTGAGGTGTACTTTATATACTGTACCACATATTTTGAAGGCACGACTCTATTACATTTGACAAAGATACATTTCTGTAATTCAGTTTATACATTTTTATCGGCCTAGAAAGTCTTCTCATGCCCCTTTGCAGTTAGTTGCTCTGCCCTGCATCCCATCGATCTCTAGATGACTAATGATCTGTTCTCCTCACTACAGTTTTCCTGTTTCAGTGTTCATTTAAATGCAGCCATGCATTGATATGATCCTCATGCGTGACTTTCTTTGCTCAACATAATGGCTGTAGATCCAACCCTACTGTGGTGTGAATCAGAGTCCACTGTAATTAGTTGTTGAACAGAACTTGCTGTGAGAATTCACTGTGCTGTGTTTATTACTTGTATTTTGCCCAGTTTGTGTATATTATGAATAAAACTGATGTGAATATTTTCATTCAAGTATTTTATTTAACATGTATAGCAATTCTTGTGGATAAATTTTAAAGAGTTAAATTACTTGTGTTTTAACATTGTAAGAAATGATGGCTACATCATGGTACACTCCTACCAGCAGTGTGCAGAGGATTAGGGTGCCTTCTGTCCCTGCCAACAGTCTTAATACTAGCCTTGCTAGTGAGTATGTAGCGGTGCCTTTTTGCACCTTGGATTTGCATTCCCTAAGGATTAGTAATGTTGAGGGTTTTTTTTTTAAATACTCTTATTGATCATTTAGTATAAGGCTCTTGTATTCACTTTTTAAATGCAGACTTTGTTAGGTAGGTTTAAGCAGTCAGCCAAGTAGAGCAGAAATATAGCACTCATTCATACTCTATCTACTACTGTCATCTGTGGGTTTCTGTGTGTCAACATTCCATCCATAATAGTATGTTTGTTGCAATTAAAGAACCAACTGTTCTATATTACTTTGGTAAAATCTATTGTTTATGTTAGAACACTTTGGATGTCTACAACTTCATCTGAATGTATCCATCACTCCACTATAACAAAGTAGTTTCACTGGCATAAAAATTCCTAGTTTTTTAGCTACTCATCTCCCCCTTCTCCCAAACTCCTGAAAATCAATGATCTTTTTACTTTTCACAGAGAAGAGAGTGAGAATGTCAAACAATGTAGAGGCCCTTCCAATTTTCTTTATGCTTATTGTGGTATTTTAGTGCTGAATATTGTTCCACTATCTGGAAGAATCACAGTTTTTTAATCTATTCACCCATTGAAAATCATTTTGATTTCATTCATTATGAGTAAAGCTGATATAAACATTCATTTGTGGGTTTCTGTGTGAACATAAGTTTCTCAGCTCATTTGGGGTTTACTCATTCTAAAAAATGAAATTTTTGCTTTATTTTTACACAGTTTTGCTAGAGAGAAATTTAATTGAGTAATAAGCCTATATTTCTGTTAAATCTAAAATAGGCAGTGTTTACCAAAAAAAATCTTAATGAATAATTTGGATTTTAAAAAATTGTTCTAAATATCATTAAATTTGTCTAATTACAACTAACCAATTAATGATGATCCCTAGATATAAAAGTAATACAATACCAAGATCTTTTAAAACTTCTAATAAAGTAAACTAAGTCTTTGTATATAGTAGCCTACAGTTTAATTTCCTCTTATATTTTGCAGACATTTACAATTTTAATAATATGAACGTTCATACTCTTATCCTAATAAAAATTATTGTCATACCATGAAGATCACAAAAATAGAAATTATCCTTGACCCCTTTAGATGCTGGGTCACTGATAAATTATTTATGTATTTCTGTATACTTCATATGATAGATTATGTGCGACATTATAATATATAATAAATGTTCCTGCACAAGAAACTATCTCAAAACCTAGAAGCTTAGAAAGTAACCATCTGTTTACCTCACAAACCTTGAGGTCCACAATTTGGGGAAAGCTCACAGCGATCTCCTGTTTTACCTGAGCTCAAGCTTCCCTATTTGGTCAGTTTCCAATTCCACTTGGCCTGAGGTGGCCTAAGCTGGAGGGGATCATTTCCATCCCACTTAGTTTGCCACACTCCACCGGGGAACCTTGGACTTGTTGTTTTAACTCTAGATTATGTTTCCATGAGAGAAAGAGTATATCTCTCTACTTGGTCTGTTTAGGTGTAGGCTTACTATTTGCATAACACCATCTATTCAGCACTCTGTTGGTGAAATTGAGTTTCAAGATCAACTCCCATTAAAGGAGTGAAAGAAAGATCTACCTCTTGATTGGAAGAGTCTCAATATTACATGAAAAAAAATTTAAAAAAGAAAAAAATAATTTTACATGAGGTATAGATATGATAAGTGATTGTGAAAATTTCTACAATCTACTATACAGGAGAATTTAGTTAGGGGAGAGCCCAAAAGAGGGTCTGTGTCAGCCACAATTTTGAGAGATAATCAGGGGAGGCAAAAACAGTAACTATTATGAAGATTTCATGGATGCATTTCCTTAACTAAAAATAAATAAATAGAATTATAATACTATGTTTTAAAACATGGAAAGACAAATGTCTCATGTTTTAGAATGTGGAATCTAGAAGAGTAGAATGGTGATTAATAGGAGATAGACAGATATAGATGGGAGGGGAGAATCTGCATTATTTCTTCTTTCTGGCTTACATATGGAGCAATTTTAATGATAAACCCAATAAAAACCAGACTAACTACAAACTAGGAAGAACTCATCAACCTTTTAAAGATTAATATTGTTAAAATAAATTTCTTAACATATTATCATAATACTATAGCTGATATTATTCTATAAAATAGCAAATGTATTCTTTATGGTCTGCCTGCTATTGGGAATATGAAGTAGAGCCTAAAAATATATAATGTAATCACCTTAATTTACTTATTTGTAGAAAAACAAACATTTAAGCTTTGACCCAGCTCATAGTTACACTTCCTTTAGAGCCATCTTTTTTCAGATCAAGGAAACTTCTTTACTCTTATAACTGCACTGGAAGAAGCTTTTCTTATTGTTACTATTTTGTTTTTTCAGTACTAGGGATAAAATGCTGGCTCTGTGTACATTAGGCAAACATTCAGCCACTGGGCTGCCACACTGCCACATCCTTAGCCCTTTTAATTTTATTTTCAGACAGGGTCTTGTTAGTTGACCAAACTACTTTTGAACTTGTAACTGTCTTGCCTTGACCTCCCAAGTATATGGTTTTAAGACAGGAAGTACCCTGCCTGGTTTATACTAAAGTTTTTTTTTTAATTGAAATCTTTATTGGTACATTACGTATACACATCATGATTGCATTCAACAATGAGAATTTGTACCAGTATATGACACTACTTAATTCTCATTTTTTTCCCATAACCCTACCCACCCACCACCCCCACCCCCATATACATAAACTTTGTTTCCTTTCTTTTTGTTATAATCTCATTATTTTTCCCCCTTCACTCCATTACACTTTGAGTGTTTTCTATTACACAATATATAACATACATTCTAGAACTCATTTACATCTTTATTTTCTCATACCAGAGAAAAGATACGATATTTACACATCTGTGACCTATTTATTTCACTTATGAGGATGTCCTCAAGGTACGTCCATCTAAGTATAAATGATTCAAACTTATCATTTTTTATGGCAGAATAATACTCCATTCTGTAGAAGAACCACAGCTTTTTTATCCGGTCTCCAGTTGATGGACATTTGGGTTGTTTCCAAGATTTAGCAATTGCAAACTGAGCTGCTATAAACATAGGTGTACATATGTCACTGTGATATGAATCTTTTAATTTTTGTGTGTATATACCTAGCAGAGCGATGGCTGGGTCAAATGGGACCTCCAATCCTAGCTTTTTGAGTAATTTCCAAACTGTTCTCCACAGGGGTTGTACAAGTCTACATTCCCACCAACAGTGGAGAAGGGTTTCTTCTTCTCCACAGACTCACCAACATTTGTTGCTGGCTAATTCTGAAACGGCAGCCATTCTTTGTGGAGTGCGATGAAATCTTAATGTTGTTTTCATTTGCATCTCTCAAATGACTAGTGATGTTGAACATTTCTTCATATGCTTCTTAGCTGCTTTTATTTCTTCCTCTGAGAAGTGTCTGTTCATTTCAGATGCCCACTTTAGAATTGGGTCTTTAAATTTGGGCAAACAGAATACAGAAAGTCATCAAGAAGATCGTACAACCTGACCAAGTTGGATTCATCCCAGGGATGCAGGAATGGTTCAACATATGCAAATCAATAAATGTAATACACTACATTAACAGACTCAAGACCAGAAACCATATGATCATCTCAATAGATGCAGAAAAAGCATTTGACAAAATCCAACATCCATTTATGATCAAAACCCTGCAGAAAATTGGAATAGATGGTCTGTATCTCAAACTAATAAAAGCTATTTATGAGAAACCAACAGCCAGCATTACCCTAAATGGTCAAAAACTGAAACCTTTCCCACTAAGATCAGGTACAAAACAAGGATGTTCACTTTCACCACTTCTGTTCAATATTGTGCTGGAAACATTAGCCATAGCAATTAGGCAAGACAAAGAAATAAAAGGAATAAATATAGGAAATGAAGAAGTTAAACTGTCATTATTTGCTGACGACATGATACTCTATCTAGAGGATCCTAAAAACTCAACCAAGAGACTGCTAGACCTAATCACCCAATTAGTAGTATAGCTGGATACAAGGTTAATGCTCAAAAATCATTAGCCTTCATATACACAAACAACAAATTCACTCAGCAAAAAATTGGGGAATCAATCCCCTTCACAGTAGCACCCAAGAGAGACTACAGTTAGGCCAAATTTTTATGATGCTGGCCATATTTCTCAGAGGAAGGACCAGGGTCAGAGAGCACATAAGTCAAGAAGTCTGAATGAGTTTTTAGCTTTCAGGTTTTTACCTGATGGAAGTAGTAAATGAGATGTTCTGTTTTTGTGGAGATCATTGAGATCATTTTTAGTTTGTTTGTTTTAGTCATACAACTTTTCATCTACAATAAGGGAAGTTGAAATAGAGGAAGTAAATACTGGTTATTTTAAAATCTTCACTAAAAATCTGGTAGAAATTAGCTTAGTCCTTATTGCTTGAATAAGAAACTCTTATTGAGTGTTAAAAGCTATGTAAGGCTTCTCATGTATAATGTTTCTTACACTATTTATGAGAATCTGAGACAGTTGGTACTGCTGTCCCAATCTTTAATAAGAGAAGATGGATTGCACTTTGATGAAGGAGCTTGTTTTGAACATACAGCAGATAAATAACAGCGTAGTAATACTCCCTAGATCTACTTGCTTCAGTGGCTACTCCCTGCACTCTACTTGTCATTGTTTATGGAAAGATAGTGCAAGGGTAAGCCTGTGAGATTCTGAATTTATTATAGCCCACAAGTAAGTCTTTAATATATTCTGCTTACCCAAACCCAGTCTCAAAAAAAAAAAAAAAAAAAGCAACCGAAACTTTCATTCACTGGTGGTGAGAATGCACAATGATGCAAATAGTTTGTAATACAGTTTGGCAGATTCACACAAAGCTAATATAAACTTAATATATCATCCAGCAACTGCACTCTTTGGTATTTGTTCCAATGAGCTGAAAATTTATGCTCACACAAAAGCTTGCACACAGATTTTTATAGCAGCTTTATTCTTGGATACCAATATGTGGGTGCAACAAGAATGCCTTTTAATAGGTGAATAGATAAAACTATATTAATCATAGCCATGAAATTTGCTAAAGTTAAAGAAGGGTAAGCTATTCAGCCACAAGAAATGTGGAGAAATCTTAAATAATTATAGCTAAGTGAAATTAGCTATCTGATTTATCCAAAAGGGCTATACAATGTGTGATTCTAGATTTATGACATTCTAGAGAAAACATGACAATAGAGATGGTAAAATGGTCAGTTCGTGGCAGTGTTTTGGGGGGCACATAACAAGTAAAGCAATGGAAATTCAGGAATGAAAATATTCTTTGTGAAATTGTGATGGTGAATACATGACATCATCAAGACAGTGGATATATGGCACTAAAAGTAAACCCTAGCCCAACTAGACTTTAGTAAATAACATATCAGCATTAGCTAATTAATTGTTACAGAGATCCTTCATTAATGTAAGATAGGTGTAGTAGGGGAAATTGGGAAAGGGACATGGTAATTTGGAGGTAAAATATGTGGAGACTTTTTATATTCCCCATTCAATTTTTCTGTGAATCTCAGATTACTCCAAAGTCGTTCTTTAATTTAAAAAGGAACATCTTCAGAGTATAAATATTTTATTAGAGGCTTTTTATGTCAGAATGTGTTGTTGATGCCAGAGACTCCTAATTATGTCACTGTCCCCAAGGACTTAGTACATAATTGAGAAGATAATACACACCCATCAAACTGTTAAGCAACAGCTGAAGGATTTGCAGAGCTAAATATACTGAGGAGTAGAATAGATGTAAAATGCTATGATTCTCAGAAAAGAAATAGTTCAGCATGAAATGAAGAAGGTGAATTTAATTCCCCAGTGAGCACTGACTTCAGAAGAAGGGAGAATTAGGGATGTGCCTGGTGATGGATGGCAATTGATGCAACAGCGAAGTATCATAAGTGGTAGGAGATAATGCAGTGGTGGAGAGTCACAGAACTAGAGGTGCAGGAGATGCAAGAAGGTGGAAGCTCTACTTGTGGAGTTTCCTGGACAATGCAGCATTTTTGGAAATGGGACTCTTCCCTGTAATCCTGTTTGGAAGCCCTGGATTACTCTCTGAAGCTGTCCTCTCTTTTTAGTTTGCTTCTAGTTTCCAATGAAGTAAATGAAAAAAAGATGTAAACCAAAAACCTTAGTAGTCATTGCTTTTTAGAACAGCAAACTTACTCATGCCTTAGGCACTGCATGTTGGAGTTGCAGGTCTGAGGGAAGCATTAAATGTAGTTGTGTGATGGTTGTGTCCCTCAAAAGATGTTTTTCCTGGCTTTGTTCGTGTGACGCCAGGAGAAGCTGTAATCTACATGGAGACAGAGAGAGATACAGGGACAGAGAGACTGAATAAATACTTGTGTGAGACTCAGAGATGAACTGTTTATCTGCTCTCTCCAACAAAAAGCAATCAGCAGCAGGTTCTTTTTAATACTAGTCTAGACGAGGTTTTGCAATGTTCTTAATTGCAGTAATAACTGCTTGAGAATAATTAAGAGACATCACCAAACATTTCTATTGGATGAATCCATTGTCCTATTAATAAACAGCCATGAGGTTACCTCTATCTGGAAAAACCTCTTTGGCTGGTTTCATCCTACATAAGGCTCAAGCGGGGTTTGTTCCCACACATTCCGGGTGTGTTAAGCAGCTGTGTCTGCCTGTGCCAGAGATGGTCCCTCTGGTCTCAGAAAGCCCACAGGGGCAGGTTCTGCAGCCGGCTGCTGCTGTGACTGTGTTCCTGATTCTAATTAGAGGCAGTAGCTGTGAATTCACTGTGAGACACCCAGCACCCATCACTTAGGAAAAGATGACCTGGATTTGCCTTCTGCAAATCCTTCTTCCTCAGCTTGGCTACTTGCAAATTGGATATGTAAACATCTTTTCTTGGGAAAGAAATTTCTTTCATGTTTAAATCAGAGCCAAAACTGAAAGATATCTTGTTTTTTAAAAAGTCACAAATTTCATATCCCAAACTATCGCTTTAATGTCTCATTGTAGCTTTCCAGCTGCTGACAGTATTTCTTTTGTGGCTCTTGGCTTTGCTGGATTTGTTACATAGGAAGGATTCTTAAAATTAATTTCCTTCTGTACTTTTCTTGAATCTGCATTATTGTAACTTAGGATAGGAAAGTGAACTGCCAGTCAAAGTACTCCGTTCCCATTGCAGGTGAGTCAATGTGGGCCTGAGAGGAAGCTTGCAGGAGGCTGTTAAAAGCTATTCATAGATAAGCGATGTTCCAGCCACAGTGAGAGGTTGCTAATGACGCACATATGCACCTCCACTGACATAGAAAGAGGAGGCTGAGAAGGAGGAGAGAGAGCAGAAGTGGGGGTGGACACAAATGCAGAACTATAGCACAGCGTGATGTTGGCTGTACCACTTTTTTGTAAAGATAGAATTACATGTCATGTTAAAGACATTGGTAGCTATTGCTACTCTGACAATGATTGTGTGTCCTCATCGTTTGAATTGTGTTGAATGGTGGACATGTTTGTATGTACAAATACTGCTGAGAATCTCAGCTCTGTGACACCTGCATGACTGCTAGCAAACTACTGAAGGCCTCTGGAGGTATGTGGAGCAGAAAGGAAAGGAAAAGGTAGGAAAGATAGAGAAAGAAAGGATATTGATATGGAAGAGGTAGTTACCAAGAGTGTTTTGAAAAAGAATAGAGAAGCCTTGTGAAGATAGAGAAAGAAAAGTGGTTTGAGCAGAGGATTTTTCTATGTAGGAAAGTAATGTTTTCTTAAAAATGAAAGGTTTTGAGTATCTCTCCTTAAAATCCTACAAGACAGTCTGGAGAGAATATCAAGCACAATGGATGGCAAAGTAGCCCAAAAGACCATTGACCTTAAACAAGTTGAGTTTCAGTGGTAGCTCCATCGTGATTGAGATTCACTCAGAGCACTTACTCTCCTCATTTGGAAGTTAGATTTAATGACTCTAATGTCACTTCCAAATTCAAAAGTTATAATTTACATGGTAAAGTTCTTAAATCTCAAATTTAACAAATATTTAGAACACCATTGCAGGTGATGTAACATCCTTCTGACACTTTGTGGTGCTTCTGGCTACCTGTACTCCAGGCCCTATCCAAGTCCCCTATCCTCTCCTTCCCTGTGTTAGTGTGCTAATATGTTTAGGTCCTTGAGGGAGCTTGGACCCCTGGCTCCTGTCTAGCTTGAAGAAGCCAGGCAGTGTGAATTAATAGGAAAGTGCCAGGAGAGGAACTGGTCTTTTATCTTCCCAGTAGTCTCTGTAGCTTTGAAAAGACAGTTCACCTCAGTAACTTTCCATTTCTTCATCATCATCAAAAGGAGAATTGAGGAGATAGGGACTTTGCACACTAATGCCTTAGGACACATTTGCCCTACTGTCTCTTTGATACTTCCTGTGAGAGAGGAATATTTTTACATTTTTAAGTGGCTGAAAAAAAAAGTCAAAATATGAATGTTTAATGACAATGAAAATTATATAAGACCAATATTAGTTTCCATTAGTAAAGTTATGGGAACACAAGCACATACATTTAGCTATGTATTTATTTTCAGTAACTTCTTTTGTTTTTGATGTCTAAGGTTCTCATTATCTGACCTGGCTGCTTCCAGAAGTTTTTAAACCCCTGGGATAAATCATTTCACCAGTCCATTGAATATTAACTTTCCTATTACTTGAATAAGAATTTAAATTTTTAACCTATTTTTATATTTCTGACATGGAAAAATCGTAAATATATGCACTGTATTGCTATGTAAGGTTTCAATACATATGTACATTGTTAAATGGGTAAATATCTCTATCTCCTCAAATATTTATTATTTTTTCTGGCTATTTGCTATTAATTTACATGTATTTGCTATTAATTTACATGTATTTGACAAGTCAATGGATATAACTTTTTTTAAAGTTTTTTTTTTTTAAATCTTTATTGGTACATTAAATATACACATCATGATTGCAGTCCATAATGGGGATTTGTACCAGTATAAGACACAACTTAATTCTCATTTTTTAATTTTTTTGAGACAGTCTCGCTTTGTAGTTCAGGCTGGCCTTGAGCTCAACCTCAAACTCACATCACAGCAATCCTCCCGCCTCTGCTTCTTGGGTGCTGGGATTACAGGCGTGAGCCACCACGCCCGGCACTGTGGTATGTGGTACTGGTTGCTGCTGGGCATGAGTCTCCACGCCCACTATTGTATGTGGTTTTCGGGGATCAAACCTGGGTCCTTACACTTGTAAGACAGGTGCCTGAACCACTGAGCTAAATCCCCGGCCCCGGATATAACATTTTTAATGTATTTTGTCTTAAATAACCTTATAGAATAACCTTTCAAATAACTATCAAATTAGATATAAATAGCCTTTTACATACTACCACTGAAATATGATTAAGTTTTCAATGTTGATGCCATTTCTGTAAAGAGGCATGGTGAGTCTTCACAGGGGCAGACATCCATTTGAGCAGTCTGCATGCACTGCATGTCACATTCTTGTTTCAGCCTTCTCCACTCTCCGTCTGGAAGAAGTCAACATGTCAGGTTGTGGAGTAGTCTCAAGGAATCCCTCTCAGTAGGGCACTCTGTTACCAGAGGAGGGGATTACTCTCAGTGTCCTTCATAGAGACAATGCTGCTACATCTCCATGTCTTCTCTTACAGCTCAGCCATGGCCACCATGTGAGTGGCACTGGCCAATTAGAAATCCACACACAAATTTCCAGTCTTTTCTCCCTTTGCTTTTGCCAAGTCTTATGATAGTTCTGAAAGTAAAGTACCATCATACGATGGGGCCCTTTGCTGTCTACATGCTTTGAGCATTTCCTACTTCCTCCATCCAGTTCACGTAAACCAATATGCACCATGAAAAAAGAATAAGTCATCCATCTTTAGGGACTATTTGCTATAAATACCTACTTTATCTTGACAAATATGACTTCATAAAAATTTCATAATTTATTCAAATCAGCTTCTTGGGCTTTAGATTGAGTAAGAATTTCAGGTCCTAGGGAATGTACATCACATTTTTTAAAGCTCTGTCTACCACTCTATACATGTTAATGATTTAAAACGCAATAGTCAACCATTTGTAGCCATTGATCATATCAGTACCTTTCTGGATATATTATATATACCTATCATTTCACCCACAGAAAATGATATTACTCATATGACTTATTGTGGGCAGTAGAAAGTGCTGCTCATGCTGAGAAGCTGTGTGGGCAGAAATGCTCCTGTCCTCCAGGTCCTGCTATTATCAATGCTAAGAGATGACAATTTTGATATTTCCTTTGTTTTTTATGATGCATGGAGATATGTGAAATGGGGAACTCTGGTGTCAGACCTTCCATCTAGCCAGATCAGGACAAGAATGAGAAGTACAGTATGTCACTCTGCTAGGGTCTCCATCTGCAAACCAGAGTAGTGGCTACTATCACAACAGGAAATTGCATTCAGACCCACAGCTTGGCAAACAAACAAACAAGAAAAGGATACGAGCAAAATGGACTGGGAAAAACTTCAGGATTAATAATGAACAACCCTAAAGGCTTTGTTAGCTGTAAACTTCTGCTTAATTCTGGCCTCAGCAATGTCTATTCTAAAAGAGGACACAATGAGCCAATGAGTGCCAATGAGCTGAAAGACATCTTTCTCCAACCCACAGACACCTGCTCTGTGCCAGGCCCTGTGTTCAGAAACAAAGCAGGATGTATATACAGAACCAGGAAATATTCCCAGGCACCTCCCCACATTGCCTGGAGTTTTCTGTAAGCCTTATCTTGGCCCAAGACCTACTTTTGAGCAGTGCCCTTTTCCCTGTGTCCCTTGTATCACTTCATCAGCGTCTTCAAGTCTGAACTTGGCTAGATCACCTGAAACAGTAGTACCTGAGTGACAGTTCTGAAAATGGATGCCTCTCCTGTGGTTCACAGATTCCATGAGAGCCATAGTGTGTCCCGAAGAAGCCACACATGAACACAGAGAAGACAAATGTCTGAAAAGTATGCTTGAGTTTATCTGTGTCCTGCTGGTTCGAAGGCCCAGATTCAGGGCACTTTAAGCTAGGGAATGTTCTAGTCTACAAAATGATATGTTGCTGCATGGACAATAAAATACATCATCTGTCAGTATTGAAGAGCCCTTTTAAAATCCTTAATTATTATCATTAAACACAAGTGTAAGGGCTCTGGAATTTCATACTGGGGTGGGGTTCTGTGCAGTAACACTTCAATTTTCCAGAGAGCTGGCTGAGTGTAGTAAGCAGGCCTACAGAGATATGGATGTAACTTCGACCACTCCTTTGAGTGGAATTTTTGTTTTGGTGACGTATGGTTGGATGTCAAAAATGTAAATTTGGTGGTTAGAAACACTGATAATCTCCTAGCTGCATAGTCTTTGCAAGAGGACTCCCTGACTAAGGTCACCATGATCGTCTTTCCAAATCCAGTAAAGGGAATCCCCCAAATTTTCCTAATCTATTAAGCATCCCTTGAGGGCACAAAACAAAAATTTTTGCAACTGGTTTCCCATCTAGCTTTACAATGATTTCATTTATGCGATAAACCAAAGCCAGGCAGTTTGCATTAATAATGGTACTTTTCTGATTCTAGCCCATGTTTGTGCCAGATCTGTGCATAGCATATTTATAAGGGGTTCCTACCACATAAGCCTGTTGTAAGTGCTCTGGGAGCTTTAGAAAAATTATAAGAGAGTGTCCATAGTGGTGAAGCTGGTAACTGAAGAACCAGAGAAACAACTTTGGGAGCGGTACAGCAAAGGAGTCAGGAGAAGGCATGTCAGACAGATTTGGGTTCCAGGTCCTATGTTCCGATTATGGCCTATTCAACATGGGTCTCAGATTTTATCTCTCAGATCTGTATTTCATCTTGAGTAACCAAGGATAACAATGACGATGCTGAGAGGTAATTACAAACAATAAATGGGGGGATGTATGTTTAGTACAAAGCCTGAGCCATGGAGAGGGCTTAATATGTGGGAGGAATGACAGTGATATTGACGAAAAAACAATGGTAAACAATGCAACAGAGTAATTATAAAGGAAATCTAATGAGTGTTAGTCAAAAACAGAACTGTTTGGGCCTGCAATAAGAAAAAAAGTTTTATGGTAAAGAAGAATCAAGCTGAACTTGGATAAATATGTAGAACTCAGATTCGAGAGGCTAAAAGGAGAGATTTTTTTCTAGGCAAAGGAAAGATCCAGAAGAAACATTAAAAGTCTGCATCGTAACCCACCATCGCATTCCCCTCCAGTTATCTAATTTCAGTGTATCACTCCACTGAGTGATTAATGAGACCTGAAGAACTCCATTAGAGAAGTATCCAGTCTTAGTTTGCTAGTGACCTCTCCTAATTGTCAGATTCTGTTTCCAGAGACAGTACTGTTAGATACTGCAAGAAATTCAGTTTAAAGTTACATATGAAAATTCACCTTGCTAATCAATTAGTCTGACATAGGGTGATAATACCAATATCTGAGTGGGCCACATAGGACCACAAGAGTCTTTAAATATGGAAGACAGAGAGGAAGAACTAGAGAGATGGCAAAAGGAGAGAGGTTCTAGATGACTATCAAGATGGAGGAAGGGAGCCTTAAGCTAAAGAGTATCGTATGGGGGCTAGGAATTTAGCTCAGTGATTCTGGCACCTGCCATAGAAGTTCAAGGGCCCAGGTTTTATCCTCAGTAACCACATACAGCAGTGCCAGGCGTGGTGACTCACGCCCATCAGCAATCAGTACCACATACCACAGTGCTGGTATAGTGGCTCACACCTGTAATCCCAGAATTTGAGAGGCAGAGACAAGAGGATTGCTGAGTTTGAGGCAGAGTTCAGGACCAGCCTGAACTACAAAGCGAGACTCGAGTATGGCATGGATAATTTCAAGAAATCTGAAAAGGGAAAGAAATTGATTCTCTCCCAGAACCTCCACAAAGAAAGCCTACAGTGCTTGAATTTTAGGAAACGTTTACAGAATCGACCTTCAGAACTGTGAGAGAATATATTGGTATTATTTAAACTAACATATTTTAGTCATTAGTTTCAGCAGTGATTGAAAACTAATATAATAGCAGATGCTTATTGAAGCAGACATTCCAAATTTTCATTATATGCTTAAGTGCCAGCTATATAAAATTCAATAACGCATTCTTATACAGTTCTAAAATTGATTCCTTTTTTCATATGTCCAATAAAATCATATAACAAAAAAATCATCTTTAATTTTTTTTTTTTTTTTTTTTTGGTTTTTTGAGACAGGGTCTCGCTTTGTAGTTCAGGCTGGCCCTGAGCTCAGCCTCAAACTCACATCACAGCAATCCTCCTGCCTCTGCCTCCCGAGTGCTGGGATTACAGGCGTGAGCCACCATGCCCGGCACTGTGGTACGTGGTGCTGGTTGCTGCTGGGCGTGAGTCTCCACACCCAGTGTATGTGGTTACCGAGGATCGAACCCAGGTCCTTGTGCTTGCAAGACAGGCACCGGAACCACTGAGCCAAATCCCCGGCCCCATCTTTAATTTTCTAAAAAAGAAAATAGCTCTCAACCCAGAATTCTTAATATAAGTAAAATATCTTTAAACATAGAGCATTAAAAAGAAGAAATAAGGGGAGAATGAAGAAACCCAATTCTAGACTACTTGCTTGTATAAATGCCTTTCAATTTGGGTTTTTCCAGTGTTTTCTCATGAGTAGATTGAAGGTACAAATTTTATTTGTTGGTAGATTTTCTGCTTATGAGCAATGGCCTGTAAATAATGCTGAATTCTATTTATATCACATTCAGAAGCATATAGTTATCAATGTGCTCCATTATTGGTAATACATAGTATTTTTAGCTTAATCATTGTGTCATCACGCCTTTAAAATTGTGTAATTAGTAAGTCAATTATAGAACAATAATTTGAGTCCATGTGTATGCTATTGATTATTTTTATTTACCTATTTGATTATTCTACAATATAGCTGCTATTAGTATTGATTGTAAAATAGTGATTTTATGTGTGTCATTCTTCCCACTTTATTAATAGACATACTATATAGTGCTGATTTCCCTTCACTCCCCCTTATTTAGTCATATTTGTCTGTAGTTTCAACTCACTTATTCTTATTTTATACAAGAATTATGTAAATATCATTGAAAGTTTCTTCAGTCGTCATCTGGTTTTGGCATTGCACATCATGAAAATTTAACAATAGCCTACATTATTTTGTACCACTTGCTATTGAAGTTCTACACGCTGCCCCTTATCTCTTCCAATAAGGCAGTTTATAATCTGGACACTCCCATGGAATAGATGTGGAAAGGCTTTACATCCCGAGCCTTCCTTTTGTGTCTTGGCTTTCCAGCTTTGACTCAAATTTCACAATATTCTTCCAATAAGCAAAGGAGGCATCGTAGCAGCCCCAGTCCCTGACTAGGTCTCAACTTTTAATGGCATCTTCTCTCAGTTACTGCTCAGCCTTAGTCTTCTTTAATTGGAACAAGGGCCCTAATCTAACCTCTGAGTCCCCTCAGTCATTGGTGGCAAACATATGGCATGTGTGCTGCCACTGGTTATTGAAAGTTTCACCATCACTCTCCTAAGTGAATGTGGGCAGGAAAAATGTGCATTGTTATTTTCTAAAATATAAAATCAGCCTCATCTTTCAATATGAATGTTAGTCCCACAGCACATAATTTTTAGCAGTTTCTGCAATGTTGTCACCAATAGAAAATAATGT
>PVIR01032170.1:0-18874 GCA_004026965.1 Petromus typicus
CGGTATAGAGGAATGCCGTTGATTTTGTGTGTTATTTTGTGTCCTATTATATTCTTGAATTTGCTTATTAATCCTAAGAGTCTTCGTGAAGGGTTTTCTATGCAGAGAATCGTGCTCTCTGAAAATAGTGACGGTCTGACGTCTCCCTTCCCCTGCGCGTCCCCCTATTTCTTTCCCTTGCCTGATGGCGTGGACCAACCACCCACTTTGTAGTCCAGGCTGGCTCTGAGCTCACTGCGTAGCCCAGGCGAGCCTGGAACTCACAGCGATCCTCCTGCCTCTGCCTCCCCAGTGCCGGGATCACAGGTGTGAGTGTGGTTACCGGAGATGGAACTCGGGACCTTGCTCTCGCAAGGCAGACACCGGAACCACTGAGCTAATCCCCGGCCTCGGACTAACGTGGTGAGGACTGTATTGGAGAAGATCACATATGCTGTGTGGGAGGCAGATTTTGATACCCTCACCAGATATGGATACTGTGAGCAAAGCTAGATTCTGATCTGCTCGCTTCCGGGTGCCGGGACACCAGTCCCCATCGTGGCTCCAAAACGCCAGTGCGAAAAGGCCTGTGCAGCCTCAGGTCCAGGGAAGTGGGGGAGGAGCACAGCGCGCGGCGGGAGACATGAGCTCAGCCCTTCCCTGGCAGGTCCTGCATGTCTGCGACAAGACCGTACGCTTCGGAGGCCCAGCCACAGCACTGCGAGGTGAGAGCAGTGACGTTCACGGTCGGCGGGGCACAGCAGCGTGCCAGCCGTTCCAGCCGCCTGGGAGGCTGAGGCGGGAGGACCCCTTCAGCCCACGAGGCCAAGACCAGCCTGGGCAGCAGGGTGGGTCACCAGCTCATCACAACATCAAAATAATAACAATGATCAGGCCTGTTCGTCTGTCAGAGGCCGACTTCTCCCTCTCTTCTCAAGCACAGGGAAAACAACACCTTGCCACTCTGTTTAATTCTTACCGAAAATCACTCTGACCGAGTACCGTAGACAGGGCCAATTAGACGCGCCCCCGTACCTGGGAGGCGAGGCAGGGGGCGAGTTTGATGCCAGCCCGGGCTACGTTTGGAGACCTTGTCTCAAAACACCAGCCCACCGACCGTGTCCCTTCGGTATGGAGGTCTTACGAGCTGCTCCGTGCTTCCCTCGCTCTCTCCTCCTCTGCCACAGCCACCGGTAGTGTTTCTGGACAGTACACCCCGCAGCCGTGTGACGTTCGGGGGCCTCCGCCGGCGGGCAAGTGACAAGATCAGTGAGTGGACTTTTGCCACGTGGGGCCTGGGGACTGTGTGCTCCTGAAATGGCCAGAGCTTCTGGGGAGAGCCCACGTGACAGGGTCGTTACCGAGACGGGGCGGGAAAACACACGGGACTTCTCGTACATGACAAGGCTGCATTTCCTCCCTGTCCATCTGCTTCTCTCTTCCCGAGGCATGGTGGGCCCAGGGATTCTCTCGCCAGCCTGGGCCTCTCGCTAGGCGGAGAACATGCAAAAGCATCAAAGAGCCGGGCGTGGTGGCTCACGCCTGTGATCCCAGCCCAGGAGGCTGAGGCAGGAGGATTGCTGTGAGTTCGAGGCTCATCTGGGCTATATAGTGAGCTCAAGTCCAGCCTGAACTACAGAGTGAAACCCTGTCTCAAAAAAGAAAAAGTGTCAAAGAAAGATGAAGAGGAAAAGGACACGAAGCGCAGAGGCTCTGAGATATAAGCCGACCAGCAAGAGAAACAGAGGATAAGGACAGAGACAGGAAGTGAAAGGAGAGGGAGGCCAGGCGGGGGTGGCGCTGAGTGGGGCTCTGCTTGCCTGGGGTGCTGGGATGGGGGTGGGACACGCACACACACACACACACACACACCCCGCACAAACAGGAATCCTAAGAACGCACCAACTGGGCGGCCATAGCGAACTCATGGCAGGATGAAGGTCCTGGGTTGATCTCCGTGACTGCCAAACAAAACAAAAAACGAAGAAACACACCAACAAGCACACCTCCACCTGGGGCAAATGGAAACCCCCCTCCAACACCAGGGGAGCAAACAAGCTCGGCCACCTCTGGGCGTCCACCTGCCTGCCCTGGGTAGGGACGGAAGCCCAGAAGGAACTGTGGGAGGACAAGGGAAGTGGGCCCCAGAGGCTCAGACGTCAGGGGAGGGGTCGGGCCTTGCCTGGGCCTGTGGACCGGCTCAGGGGCTGTGAATGGGGATGGCGCTGAGCTGCTCTGTCTGCCTGCGGACCGGGGTGGCAGCCGAGCTTTGGGTCTCCTGGGCACGGGCTGAGTGCCCAGCCTGCCTGCAGCGTGGGCCAGCGGCCCTGGGCGACTTCCTGCCGTGCGTAGTGAGTGACGCCGTTCACGTGCTCCTCGTGGGTGACGCACTGGGCCCCTGCAGACCTGTGACGAAGGCGTTGTGTGTGTCTCTCTTTCCCTGTCTTCCTCGGCGGTACCGGGGAATGAACCCAGAGCCTCCGCACTGAGCGGCGCCGCAGCCCTTTGTATATTTTGAGATGGTGTTTCCCTGGATTAGCAGGCTGTGACCCTTGATCCCCATGACTCAGCCTCCGACACGGCCGACATGACAGGCTTGCGCCACCCTGCAAGCTCTCTCTACTGCTGTCTTTCTCTTTTCCTCAAACTTTCAAAACGCTCTCCTCCTCCTGGGTAGAGTGTCAGATGCCGGAAATCCCAGCCCTCTGGGAGGCTGAAACAGGAAGAGTCCAGGCTGGGCAACTCAGCAACTTAGCAAGACTTTACTTCAGGATAAACAACAGAAAGGGCTGAGAGGGAGCTCGGCGTGAAGGCCCTGGGCTCATCCAGGATCATGGAAAACCCTTTCTTCTTGCTTTCCGTAATACACAACACATTGCTGCGATCGGCAGTCAACTTCCTGTGCAGAGGCGAATCAGAATGCTAGTACCCAGCCATGGCCGGCCCTGCCCGCCCCGGCCCGGGCCTGGCGGTGGGCACCTCACCTTCCACGAGTAGCACAGACCTTTAGACTCCACGCAGGGAGCCGAGGCCGCCCTTGTCGCCCCCGGCCGTCCGCTGCTCGCCGAGCGTCAGGACCCGCTCGTTTCCGTGGTCTCTCCCGACAGGTCCCTGCCTCTGACGGCCTGGGTCTTCCGTGATGTGGAGGCGCCACGTCTCCTTCGCCCAACGCTTTGGCCCGTGGGCATTTACCTTATTTCTTGGCTACTCTGAAAGACACAAATTAAACGCAGGAATGCAGCTTTCTCTTCAATACGCTGGTTTCATTTCTTGTGAATATATACGTGGCAGCAGGTTTGCTGGAGTGTACGGTGACTCTAACTTTAAGTTCTCTTTTCTCTCGCTCCCTCCCTTCTTCCTTTTCCCATCTCGGTATGTAGGCCCGCGTGGCCGTGAACTCTTGCTACTCACTCCTCAGCCTTCCAAGTGCTGAGGTTACAGGCGCCCGGCACCGTGCCCAGCTTTCTATTTTTAGCTAGTAGGAGAAACTTTAACTCTGTATTCCAAGATGAGTACACAAGCTTACGTGCCTCCCGCAGCGTGCAGGGCCCCTCCTTCCCGCACACTCTGCCTCATGCCCTTCTCTGATTGCAGAGGCGAGCGCGCCGTGCTGTGGATTTGCATTTCCCTGATTAATAATGCTGAGCATATTTGCATGGACCTGTTCCCCGTTTGACAAATACCTGCTTAGTGATCATGTCCATTTTTATTTTATTTCTTTTAGTTTTTTGAGATAGGGTCTTGCTTCATAGTTCAGGCAGGCCCTGAACTCACAGTGGAGCCCAGGCCAGCCTTGAACTCACAGCGATCCTCCCACCTCTGCCTCCCGAGTGCTGGGATGACAGGCGTGAGCCACCACACCTGGCTATTTTTATTTTTTTGACACAGGGCCTCGCTATGTAGGTCAGTTGGCTTTGAACTATGTGACCTGGGCTGGCCTTGAACTCATGGCAGTCCTCTTGCCTGAGCCTCCTGAAATTTCCCATTTTAAAATCGGGCTTTTCTTTTAATTCTGATTTCGGAATTGAGTTCCTCACACACTCTGGCTGTCGAGCGCCCCCCCCCGTCAGGGCACAGGCTGCACACGTGCCCCCTTCCCGTAGGCTGTTGCAGCACTCTGAATTGCTTCCCTTGTTTTGCAGAAGATTTTTAGTTTGCTGGAACCCCATCTGACTACTTTTGCTTTTGGCATCTTGTCCAAAAACTCCTTGCCCATGCTAATATCCTGAAAATTCCCCCGATGTTTTCTTCTATTAGTTTCATGGCTTATGTTTAAATCTTTAATCTCTTTTGAGTTGAGTTTTGTAACTGGTGAAGAACAAGTATGTAGTTCATTCTTCTGCTTTTGGGTACTGAGTTTTCCCAGCACTGTTAATTGAGAAGCCTGTTGTCTTTCGAAGCATAGGGTTTGTCTGACTTTCTGTGGTGTTAGGGACTGAACCAGGGGCTCGCACGTACTAGGCACTCTACTCTCCCAGTACCCCCAGTTTGATTTTTTTTTTTTTTTTTTTTTAGGTTTTTTGAGACAGGGTCTCACTTTGTGGTTCAGGCTGGCCCTGAGCTCAGCCTCAAACTCACATCACAGCAATCCTCCTGCCTCTGCCTCCCAAGTGCTGGGATTACAGGCGTGAGCCACCACGCCCAGCACTGTGGTATGTGGTACTGGTTGCTGCTGGGTGTGGGTCTCCATGCCCAGTATTGTATGTGGTTACAGAGGATTGAACCTGGGTTCTTGCGCTTGCAAGACAGGCGCCGGAACCACTGAGCTAACTCCCCGGCCCCCCAGTTTGATTTTTTTTTGAGACGGGGTCTCACCACGTGTAGCCCAGCCTGGCCTCGAACTCCTGATGATCTTCCTGCCTCAGCCTCCCAAGGGCTGAGATGACAACCCACAATGCTTAGCAGAGGACAAGTATTTTCATCAGCTCCATCTTGACGCGGGGCAGCTGAGCACACAGAGCTTAGGTCAGGCCTCTCAGCCGCAGGGCTGGACAGCAGCAGGGCCACCTTCTGCCTGCCTCAGCTGCTATTTGCTCTGCCCCCAGGATCAGCCCTCTCCTCAGGGTTCTGCGGAGGCAGAAGGCACATCACATCTGCTCCAGGCTTCTGGGACCTTCCGGTGGATGAGCTCAGCCCGGTCTCTACCAGACTTGGGTGCAGCACATACAGCAAGAGCGGCAGTGAGGTCAGCACCATTATTCATATCTCAGAAGGTGGCTTGTCAGGGGTCAGATCCCACGTGGCAGCACCGGCTCGGGCTGGGCCTGCGCCTGCAGCCCAGGGCTCAGCCGGTCAAAGCCCAGGCACTTCTCGCTGCCAGCGGCCTCCGCCTGGGAAATGTCTAGGAGCCTGGGAGGGGCAGAGAGTGTGTGGCTGGCGCTGATTTCCTGTTGTTGGGCAATGGCTTCCGCCACCGGCAGGGTGACGTCAGCCGGCTGGACCCTGGCCAGCAGCCCAGGAAGCCGACTTCCGCCGCCTCCTGGAAAGCTGCACCCAAGGGGCTGAGCCGGCAGATTTCAGTGTGAGAAACCGGGGGAAGATGTGCGGGAGCAGTCAGGGCCAGGGAAGGGCGTGCCGGGCCTCTGGCTGGGGCCGGAGACTCAAGTCAGACCGGGAGCCCGCAGGAGTAGCTGACTCCAGCTGGGTGGGGGTGGGCGGGAGGGAAGCTAGGCTCAGCTTGGAAATGCGAAAAGTTGGCATGAAGAGGCAGATGCAGAGCTTACCACAGGCCAAGAGCAGAGCCCTGATCCTAACCCTCCACTCTTTCGCGTGGGTGCTGAATCTTAAACACAACAGTGACATGGGAACATAACCGGCTTCTGTGCCTAAGCTTTTCTGAATTACACAAATACATCAGCGGGAGCCCTGCGAGCCTGGCACTCTAGAAGGCTGAGGCAGCAGGGTCTCAAATTCCAGCTCAGTCCCCGCAACTTAGAGACTCAGCAAGAAGCTCCCTTTCTCAAAATAAAGACACAAGAAAAGGAGGCCGGGGCAGAGCTCACTGTGAAGGCTCTGGGCTCAATGTGCAGGAAAAAAAAGTTGCGAGAAACCTAAATATGAGATAGACAAAGTAGACAGCTGATTCTCCCTCTGCCCTCTGGGCCTCACCCCCAACCCTATCCGGCCTGCTTTGTAAATTTTACCATGACTCTGAGGTAAGACCAGTCTGTAAAAAAAAAATTGTGGAAAAGTATATATGAGATTTACATTTTAACCTTTTCATTGTTATTTTTTTTTTTTTGAGAGAGGATCTCATTTTGTAGTTCAGGCTGGCCCTGAGCTGTCTGTGATCCTCCTGCTCAGCCCCAGGCTGCCCTGTCAGCACTGTTATGCAGCATTAAGTTTACCTGCATTGCTGTGTCCATCTTGTGAGCTTTTCTCTCCTTCCCCAGCTGACACTCTGAAATAAGGACCAACACCTCCTTCCCAAGGTCTCAGCTCTGCAGCCTGTATTCTAGGAACTTAAGGACATAACACTCAAAAAATTAGTTCATATCATTCTTTCCTTGTGTGAGATTTTATTTCATCTAAATAACACTTTTAAACTGCATCTAGGGCCAGAGATTTAGCTCGGTGGTTCCAGCGTCTGCTCAGCAAGCACAAGGTCCTGAGTTCAATGCCCCGTACCACATACCACTGTGCCAGGTGTGGTGGCTCACGCCTATGATCCTAGCACTCAGGAGGCAGAATCGGGACGATTGCTGTGAATCTGAGGCTGGCCTCAGCTACGTAGTTAGCTCAGGGACAACTTGAGCTATAAAGGGAGACCCTGTCTCAAAAAAACCCAAAATCAAAACAAAACAAAAACTGCATCAATACTGTAGCAAGTGTCCAAATCTCCTTCCTTAGGCTGAATGCTATTCCGCTGTGTGTGTGTGTGTGTGTGAGCCATTTTGTTACCTGTTTATCTATGGATAGATGCTTTAACCTTTGTATTACTGAGTTGTAAGGATTCTTTATAAATTCTAAATGTAGACTCCTAACTGACCCATGTATTTTTACGTTGCTGTGTTTAGTATCGCTGCTGAGAAGCCATTACATAAGCCATGATCACACCCTCATTTTCTTCTAAAATTTAATAGATTTGAGTTAGGTCTTTGGTGCACTTTAAATTTTTTTGAAATAGAATTTCTCTATAAGTTCAGGCTGGCTTTGAATTGCTGGGCCCTGATGCATCTTGAGTCACTTTTTTCTCTGGTGTGAGATGGAGTCTAACAGTCTTATGCCGTGAGTATCCAGTTGTCTCAGCGCCCCTCTGCGTTTTCACGGAGAAATGTGTAAGTTCTCTAGAAAGGGCCTGTGCCTGGTCTTATTTGTCATTGCCTGGGTTAGGCGGCTGGAATGTGGTCACACTGATTCGTATTGGTCAGTCTTCCATCGCTGTGACAAAACAGCTCAGAAAAACAACTTAAAGGAGGCTCCTGGTTTCTGAGGCTTGGTCCCCGATCAATGGGATCACTGCTTTTAGGCCGGTGTGAGGCAAAAACACGGCACAAGGCCCGAGCGCCAGGAAGCAGAGAGAGAGGCAGAGCGCAGGGCACCAGGGCAAGGCACACTCCCCGGCCTGCACCTGCATGACGCTCCCTGCAGCTGGGCCTCCTGCCCCTGTCACCTCCCCTACTGCCATTTAGCCAAGAGCCGTCCCAGAGCAGCCAGGGCTGCAGTCAGAGCCCTCCTGACCTGTCCCCCTTTCGGCCTCACCTCTGAATACTGCTCCCTGGAGACCTGGCCTGGCACACACAGCCTCCAAAGACCTTCCAGATCCAAGCAATACCGTGGTTCCAGCCCAGATCTTTTCATTCCTTTCTGATGGAGAGTTTTTAGACTTCTAAGTTCCTGAAACGGGCTGGGGTTGTGAAAGCTGTTAGCCACAGGAAACCGGATTTCTCCATTTCACTTGCCGCCTTCTCCCTGAGCTGTGGCAAGACTCCTGCAGGCCTGAACAGCCAGCTTCTCACATCCCTCTGCCTGCGCACGGCCTCCCCCACCCGGAGTCAGAGATTCCACTTCCTTCTACGGTGGTTCTGAATGGGAAGGTTTGGAGATCTGACCAGCGCTCCGGGTGCAGTCCTGCCGTAAATCTCCACGAGCATTTGTGGAACCATTTATGGTGGGCCTGGGGCAGGGCCTGGTTTGATGTGGAGGCACATCGGGATTCAGAAAGCTTTCCGGCCGGTGCAATGCCAGAGGCGGCCTGATGGAGCCCTGCACCTTGTTCTGGCCCTGAGGCCGGTAGCCTTGGATTCTTTGCATAACTTGCCATCGCAGAGAACAAAATCATTCTTTATAAACCCCCAAAACTCCAGCTATAGCTTTTTCCCCTGTTGTGGAACTGGAGAGTCAACCCAGAGCCTCCACGCTGAGCAACATCCTCAACCCTTTCTATTTATTTACTTACTTTATTTTGAGAAAGGATCTCACTAAGTCACTGAGTTGTGCAGGCTCTGGGCTGGAACTTGAGGCCCTCCTGCCTCAGCCTCCAAGAGTGCTGGAATGACAGGTGTGCACCACTGGGCCAGTTTAGCTACAGAAATTCTTGATAATCTCAGCTTTTGGAGTGAGGGTGAGGAATAACTTAGGAAGGAAGAAGTGCGTGCTCTTGGAAGGTGTCGGAGGCCCGGCAGAAGCTGGCGAGTCACCTACACTGAGCGTGGCTTCTCCTTGTTGGACACTCTGGAAAACCATTTGAACTGCAGGAAATGAGGATGGAATGGAAATACAAGCACATTTAAGAGCTTGTTTGGTGTTTACTCCTTGCTTAATGGCCCGGCCACAGGAGCGGAGCGCGGTTACAAAGCGAGGAGTGTCCGTATCTGGGGTATCACCTTCCACGCAGTTGTCCAGGTGGGATTTTTTGATCCTGTTGCAGTGCTGGACTCTGAACTTTACCCAAACCACACAAACACTTGAGCCCAGCACTGTCCTGATTCCTCGAATTCCCTGTTCTTCCCAGGTCCTGCGCAGGGAGGCAGAGCCCAGCTGCCACCCATTGCTCTTCCGAGGCTGCCGCTCTGTCACCCCGAGCCTCTGTCACTCAGGCTGCCGCTCTGTCACCCTGAGCCCCTCCAAGCTGGCTGAGGGCAGCAGGAGGTGGCGGCCTGGCTGCCCCAACTCAGGACACCTTAGAGATGCTGGGTACGCTTCTCCCTGGGGACGTGGGTCACGGGTGTGCGGGGCCAGGCCGGGCTGATCCATGGGACCGGTCACTGCTGTCTCCCTCAGGAGCTGGTGTGTCAGAGTGGTGCGGCCCTGAGTCTCTAGGGTTACAAACCCTGACGTGTACTAGCCGTGAGCCTGGTGTGAGGACAGGGCCCCCCAGTGCTGCAGATCAAGGAAGGACAGACTGGCAGCCGAGGACTTTGCACTCCAGGAGAGGAGGGGACTGTGGATGTTGGTGCTTCACTCAGGACAAGCATGGTGGGTTCAGTCCTGGGCGGCTGGGACTGGTCTGCAGTTGTTACTGAGGTCCTGTCCCTTCAGAGTCAGGACAGGGGCGCTCTGACTCCCACAGAGACTGGAAAAGTGGACCTCTGAGGTCTCGGGGTGACCACAGTCGTGGGCCATATTCCCCACCCTCCCTGGCAAGCTCTAGGGCCTGCTCGGAGCACTGAGCTGTCCTCCCAGGGCCCTGGAAGTGGAGCCCCTGTATGGAGAGGAAGCTGGAGGCCTGCTTTCTCAGAAGCTTCCGGGAACACATTTCCCTCCTGCTGTGGCTGGGCAGTGAGGGACAGAGATACAGAGCAGCCTGCAGCAGCCTCTTCAGCACCTGCAGACACTCGTGACTCCTCAGGGCCCGGAGCCTGTGGCCAGAGAAGGCGGGACACTCGGAACCCCGGCTCTGCAGGGGGGCGGTGCGGGTGGTTTCCGAGTTCAGGCTTCTGGGTGAAGCCCACCCCCCGGGGTGCGGACGGTGCCCGAGAGCCATCTGTTCCTTCCCCAGTGTGTGATCTTGTCCCCCCAGCCTCGCATCACAGAGGCCCCGTGTGGTCACTGGTCCTGGGAAGTGCTGGCTGTATGACTGAGGACCCCGGAGTGCGTAGTGAGAGGCTGCTGTGACAGTCGGGCTGGCACTTCCTGCGGGTCGATGGCCTCGGCCTGCTGGCTGGCATTACCTCAAGGACAGGTGAGGTGGAACCGGAGCTGTGGGCAGAGGGAGGAAGGCTGGCTGGAGGCTGCTGGTCTACTGAGCAGGGTGAGCAGCCTGGAAAATTGGCCCCCGCTGGGCACTGGCCATGCCTACCCTGGTATCGCCTGCCCGGTCAGGCACAGCATTTACACAAACTGGGTACACAAACTGGGTCTCCTGGGCACCTCAGGAGGTGGGTAAGTGGTGACCACAGGCCCAGGGGTGATGCCAAGGGCAGGGAGGGAGGACGTCCGCCGCCACGGTGCCTCCTGAGGACAGCCTCACCGAGGGCCCGGGCGAGCTCTCGCCCCCGCACCAAGGCACGATTGTACATTTTGTTAGTGGTTCGGGGATTGAGCCCAGGTTCTCACACGTGCAGACTAGGGCTCTCCCTCAGCCGCCTCCCTACCCTTCTAAGTTTATCTTGAGACAGGGTCTTGCCAGGTTGCCCAAGCTGTCCTCGAACTTTCGATCCTCCTGCCTCAGCCTCCTGAGTTGCTGGGGTTGTGGTCAGGTGCCCTGGTACCTGGCCAGTGAAGAATCTAGTTCCTGGAAGTTCAGTCTCCAGCTCCTGGAATCTTGTTTGTACCATTTTTTTGTTGTTGTTTGTTTTGTTTTTCTGAGATAGGGTTCGGCTATACAGTCAGGCTGACCTTGAACCCACCATGTAGCCTTGGCTGACCTTGAACTCCTGGCAGTGCTCCTACCTCAGCCTCCTGAGTGCTAGGATTACCCGGCTGTTTGTACCAATTTGGACAGTGATGGGTCGCAGTAGGAAAAGGAAGCTGCTGTGGGGACCTCCATCGGCCACATTTGCAGGAAGAGCTGACCCTTGCCCCTTTACAAAAAGCACCAGAAATCTCAGTAGGTTTTCAGTGCGGTGAAACACAGGTCTCTAGGATTTAGGGCTTTTCCAGGTTTTCTCCAGGTTCCCGGGGCCTTTCTCAAGTCTGTTTCTGTTGAGCTGCCACTTCCTGTTTGCGTTCTTGTACCACAAGTTAACCGCTGTTCCTACTTTCACTTAAGTTTGTATCTTACTGTGTGCAGTTTGAGTTGGCGGGAAACATTTCCTGAAACAGTCTCTCAAATCTCTTTCCAAATACCTGCAGTTCTAGTGGGTTCACAGGATGGGGTCGCTACCAAGTTCAAAATGCCGAGTGAAGCTCAGTTTACACTCCGAGGGGCCATCGTCCTCCCTGACCGCTCGCAGCTCCGTGACTCCGAGCCCAGTGTGCAGCGGCTTTCTTTGGGGCAGTTTTCACAAATAAACTTTTTTAACATGTTGTTTCCTGTAGGTTCCTGGCCACGGGACCACCCACCCGGAGACAGACACAGCTGCTGCAGGTGGGGGCCTCTGCTGTGCCCCACCTCGCCCTGCACGCAGCACCGTTCACGCCGGTGCCTGGCAGAGCTGCTGCCCCCGCCCCTGGGACTCCTGGGGGCGATCGAGCGGCAGGACCGTCAGATTGCAGACTCTGCACAGGGTGAAGGCGTGTGCCTCGATCCCCTGAAATGATCTAGATCTGACTGAGGTTAAGTCCTCCACAGGTATTCCTGTGTGTGTTGCGTGGTTTTTAGACTAATAAATGAGTACCCGGTTCAAATGCTCCTTCACTGGCAACAGACAAGACCGTGATGTCTTCGCGTCTTTCCTCCCTGTAACCCCCCTCCTCGGTCAGTGTTTGCTGTGGGCCCTTGCTAGGGAAGAGTGGAGCAGACCCAGCTGCTGTCTCCACCAATCCCGGCCTGACTTCTGCAAGTCATGCTCGCTCATTCACTGTGAAACTGTAAGAAGCGGAGCGAGCCTTGGCTAGAGATGTGCTTCTGGCCTGTGAGTTCCTGCAAAGATCTCAGGTCTTCGCTGGCCCAGCTGGCGGGAGCATCAGCCTGGCTCGCTCCCAGCCCAGGCCGGGGCGGGAGAAGCCTGACATTTCACACGGTGTCTGCTCACAGCGGGCCCGGAGAACACGGCGCAGAAGACTGTTAGAGGCGGCATCCTGCTTCACCTTCAGAGCTTCAGTTACGACATGTGACTGCCTGGTATTTCAGTCAGGAAGTGGGGCGCAAACGTGTCCCTGACGGGAGGAAGTCGGGGGCTGTTAACTCCAGACCTTTTGTTTTTGAGACAGGGTTTCGCTCGATAGTCCAGGCTGGCCTTGAACTCACTATGTAGCCAGGCTGGCTTTGAGCTCATGGTGGTCCTCCCGCCTCCGCGTTCTGAGTGCTGGGATGACGGGTGTGCGGCCCAGACCCGGACCTCAGTGTATTTACACAGCTTGACATAGCCTCATTTGTTCTGTCTGCCAAGCAGCCCGGGTCCCAAGATGCCAGTAATGCTTTCTGTTTCCCTTAGTGATCACACACACTTTAAAGAAACAGCATCCACATCATTACTGTCAAGGCAATAATGAAACTATTTTCAGCTCTCTTTTGTCATCTGGATGAGGATATACAGTCCAGTCACTGTAGTGGGAAGTAGAAACAGTAATTTTCTTTGTGATTATGTTACTGACTCACTGGCAGGGATGATTTTTCTGCTGCATGCTGGGATGGAATCCAGGGCCTCTGGTGTCCAGGCGGCGCGGAGCCACCGAGCTGCGGCCCAGAGCCCGGCCCCAGGAGTGCTTTCTACAGCTCAGGCTGTTTCTAATTATGTAAGACATGTGCAGTTCCAGGACCTGCAGAGCATACCGTTTTAGAGAAAGTCTCCACCCATCTCTTCCGCTCTGTCTCCCCCGCCTCCGAAAGGCTGTTCACATGTTCTTGCAGCCAGGCATAGAGAGAGGTGTAGGCCTGTGATCCCAGCACGCTGGAGGCTGAGGCAGCAGGATGGAAAGTTCAAGCTCAGCCTGGGCAGTTTGGTAATTTAGTGAGACCTTATTTAAAAAAAAAGGAGGAGCTAGGTTCATCCTCCAGCACTGGAAAAAAGTTTTTGCTTGAGGTCTTTTTTTTCTTTCCTCAAGTGAGGATTGAAGACAGGGCCTTTGCCCTGAGCTATATCCCCAGCCTTTTTTATTTTTTTATTCAAAGACAGGGTCTTGCTAAATTCCTGAGGTGAAACTCTAACTTGTAATCCTCCTGCTTCAGCCTCTCAGACTATTGGACCAATCGGCATACACCCCTGCAGTGCCTTTCTGGTTTTTTAGAAAGAATCTGTTTAGTTTATTTAGAGATAGGGTCTTGCTGTGTTGCCTAAGTTGGTCTCAAACTGGACTCAAGCAATCCCCTGCTTCAGC
This sequence comes from Petromus typicus, assembly GCA_004026965.1. Taxonomy (NCBI): domain Eukaryota; kingdom Metazoa; phylum Chordata; class Mammalia; order Rodentia; family Petromuridae; genus Petromus; species Petromus typicus. The sequence goes on from PVIR01032170.1 coordinate 13,342, forward strand.
TTCCAGAGTAGCTAGGACCACAGGTCTGTGCCACTGTACCTGGCTCACCTTACTTTCTTTATTTAACAGTACAAGCCGGGGTTCACTCCAGGAAGTACACAGAAATGTTCTTTCTCCTTTTCTTACACTCTGTAGTACTTCGGATGGAACTCAACCCACTCCTCCTTGTTAGATTTTGGGGTTCTTTCTAGTCTTGCGCTGTTACAAACAAGGACACAATAGATTATATGCAAATACTTTTTCACATTTTGCCAGTGGTTTTGGGGGGAGCAGCTCCTAGAAATTGCCAGTCCGAAGAGGAACTGAGTGGCTTTGCTGCACACCGCCACCCTGCTCCCCTCTATGGGGGTGACCTGGTGCTCTGTGAACACCGCCACCCTGCTCCCCTCTGTGGGGTGACCTGGCGCTCTGGGGGGTGACCTGGTGCTCTGTGAACACCGCCACCCTGCTCCCCTCTGGGGGGTGACCTGGTGCTCTGGGGGGTGACCTGGCGCTCTGGGGGGTGACCTGGTGCTCTGGGGGGTGACCTGGCACCCAGCCCCGGTGCCCCTGCTTCCTTGGACACTCTCCAGCAAGCGTGCTCACAAAGGGTGGGTTTCTGCCGATCTGATAGGCAAAGCCTTCCACCTTAGTATGGGAAGTGAGTTTGAACACTTTTTTAGATCTTTTGGAACCCTTTACATTCTTTCTTATGAACTATTTTTTCATGTCTCTTTTGTAATTTTTAAAATTAAATTGCTGCTGGGTGTGATAGTGCAGGCCTGTAGTTCCAGCACTGGGGAGGCTGAGGCAGGGGGATCATCTCAAGGCTAGCCTGGGCTATGCAGTGAATTTAAAGGCAACCTGAACTACACAGCGAGACTGCTTAAAAAACAAACAAAATACAAAGTTCAGATTGTTATATTCCTTTTTCTTGGGAAAGTTCTTTATATATCAGGGATGCAAATTATTCGTCAAAGGTATGTTATCCATTTGCCCTTTTACTTTGTGTGTGGATGTATCTTCTCGTAAATTTTTTCTGCTCCTCCTCCCTCCTTGTCTCTGGTCTTGAAATCACTTAGCCAGGCTGGCCCAGAGCTCAAGTTCATCCTCCTGCCTCAGCCTCCCCAACTGCTGGGATTAAGGTGTGCGCCACCAGGTAGAGTCTGAATTTGATCTCGCAAGCTCCCCTCTCCCACTCTTTCCCTGCAGCTGGACTTTTCCCAGACACGTTCTTTTGCTGGTTTGGGCAAAACCGGACACGGGTCACTGTCGGTACCTGTCCAGCGCCCAGCATCTGGGCCCACTTTTCCGCCTGTTTTGCTCTTGGGACTGTGATCTGGGTCCAGCGATTTCCCAGCAGCGGAGCAGAGCTCTGACCTTGCAGCAGGGGTGACTCGGAGGGTCATTGGAGCGGAACCAGCTGCCCACTACGCTGGGTGCCTGGAAATGACCCTCAGAGGGCAGGGCCCGCGCTGGCTGAGCCGCTGGGGGGTCAGTTGCTGTTGACCTGCCTCTTCCTGTCCGCCCACTCTGCTTGGGTTTCTGGTCAGCAGGAGTCACCCGGTGGCTATGGCGGGGAGGAGGGGGAAAGGGCGTGGGCAGGACACCCAGGCCACTGTGCCAACCGGTGCTGCCCAGGCCTCATGGGAAGTAAACTGCCACTTCCCGGCCTGTTGTTTGTTAGTGGACAGGGATGCTGCTTCCAAAAGGGAGCAGGACCAGAGCCAGGGCCCACGCTGTGGAGCAGTAGGGTTTGGGCTCTGCAACATCAAATTCTGCTGCTGCTCCCCAGAAAAAGGTTCCCACAGTCAGGTCTCTGCTTACGTCTTCACCGTCAGGCTGGCTTGTCCCGAGCTACTCAGATCTGCTGGCTCAGTTAGATAGAAATCAATACACAGCCGGCCGGGCTGGTCCTCCCAGGAAGTCAGCACAGAAATAAAGGCGTCAAGGCTAGCTGGAGGCCAATCTGCAGGCCAGGAGCCTCGGAGGTGGCCCAGCCACTCCACTTACAACCCTGGGGATGGGCTGTGGTGTGAGCCACGCTGGGCCCACGTGTGACTCTGCTGCACCGTGGCAGAGGGCCTCGGTGTCCACCCCCTGGGACCCTGCCTGGCGTCCAGCAGTGATTCTTCTCTCCTTGTTTCCCAAAAGCTCTCCAACTGCCTCCTCGAGTTTGTGACTTTGGTCTTAGGTGTGGTGAGACCACGAACTCGGCACATTGGCATCTACTGGGTCTGGAGCTGTGTTTCTCCGGATGGTGATGTGGGCATCCTGGATGCACCTCGTGTTCAGAGCCTGGCACACGTGGGCCTCTCTGCAGAGGGTACCAGGAAGGAGAGGGGGAGTGAGTGGGCACCAGGGGGCAGTGGGCAAGGAGGCCGCGCGGCCTGGCTGGAAAGAGGGGCCTGAAGGCTGGACAGGGCCGGGGGCACACGTTGCTCTCTCCGCCTCCGCACTCGGTGGCCAGTCCAGTCCAGTCCGCACTCGGTGGCCAGTCCAGTCCACGCCTGCGGACCCGCCTCACCAGGAAGCTGCAGAAGTCACTCGGGGCTGAGGAGCTGCGGGTCGGTGACCGAGCTCAGCTCCGCTCTGCTCTAAGGAAGGCAGTGCGGGCTGCCCGCGCATCGGCACCCATTTTTCCCCTGCCCGGCACGTTCCCGGAGGAAACTGCTCTGGAGTGGAGGACAGACGAGTGACAGTGGCGATGTGACGGAGAAGATGAAGAAACAGCCCATGTTCTGCGTGAAACGCCCACGGAACGAGAGCCCAGCGGCCCGCCATCGATCCGAAGGTGCCAGGCAGGGTTAGCTGTCAGTTTCAGAGGCAGGAGGGTAACCCACGCTCGCACCCCAGAGTCCTCCCTCAGCCTCCTGACTCTGGGAAAGCTCTTTCACTGCTGTCTCCATGGCAGTTTTCCCACATGCTCAGCTCTGCTTTTAACTCAGAAAACAAAAGAGCAAACCCAGCAGCCTCTGCAAACAGCCTCACACGGAGGCACGCAGCTCTTTCAGGTGGCAGGGCGAGCAGCCGCTCCCTTGGCAGGATGGTTTTCTAGGGAACCTTGGGCAGGACAGGGCAATAGGAGGGGGCTCATGAGCCTGGCGGGCAGTGGAGCGGCACACGATGGGGTGTGTGACGGAGCAGGCAGGGGCGGCCCCTGCTCTGTCGTCAGGGATGTGACTCTTCTAATTCACAGGGCTTTCTGTGGGAGAAAACACTTTAACACGCCCTTGATTACATGAACTAAGGCAGCGTCTGATCAAAGGAATGTCCATTGTTGAGGAAAATGAAGGGAAACGGCATCTTCCCTGAGCAGTAGTGTGGTAAGAAATGTTCCTGGGTGGGGGTCACTTTAGGAGGAGTTGTTGCTGGTATGGAATTCACCTTCTCTCCCCTTCTGAGATGTCTTTCCTCTCCTTGACAGGCTTACCCATGGCTCAAATTTCCACTGGAGCTGACTTGACCCTGAGCCCATTGTCAGCTTGTAAAGGAAGTGAAGTGACAAGAGGAAAGAAAGGAAGCGGTGATACTGACCAGGAAAATGGCGGCACTTCCTGGATCAGGAACCTGGACTTCCTGTGGCTGAAGAAAAGTAAGGGCCTTTGTTACTTTGACTATCAATACAAAAGTGGAGCAAGGCATGGTGGCACAAACCTGTAATCCCAGCACTCAGGAGGCAGAGGCAGAGAAAGGAGGATTACTGTGAGTTAGAGGCTAGCCTGGGCTACATAGTGAGTTCAGAGCCAGCCTGAACTACAGAGTGAGATGCTGTCTCAAAAAGAAAGAAAGAAGGGCCGGGGAGTTAGCTCAGTGGTTCCGGCGCCTGTCTTGCAAGCGCAAGGACCCGGGTTCGATTCCCCGGTAACCACATACCTATACTGGGCGTGGAGACTCACGCCCAGCAGCAATCAGTACCGCATACCACAGTGCCGGGCGTGGTGGCTCACGCCTGTAATCCCAGCACTAGGGAGGCAGAGGCAGGAGGATTGCTATGATGTGAGTTTGAGGCTGAGCTCAGGGCCAGCCTGAACCACAAAGTGAGACCCTGTCTCAAAAAACCTTAAAAAAAAAAAAAAGAAAGAAAGAAAGAAAAAGAAAGAAAGAAAGAGAGAGAGAGAGAGAGAGAGAGAGAGAAAGGAAGGAAGGAAGGAAGGAAGGAAGGAAGACATTCCCCTTCCAAAGGGTACAAATGAGGGATTGGACCAGAATCCAGCAGGGCACCCGTTACATCCCACAGCTCCGTGTCCAGCGTCCCTGGTGATGTGCAGCAAGAGCTGTGCTGCAAGGGGCTCGGTAGCTCTGTGCCTACAGCGCTTCCCCTCGATGCAGCTCCCGTGGCTTCTCTTGGGTCAGCTCCGCTCCCTCCTCGCACTCTTCCTCAGAGGACTGCACTCCTGGCTTCTTGTCCAACCGCACAGTCTCTCCACTACACCTTCAGCTTCACACCTGCACTCAGGGATGCACTGCCTGGCCTCTCAGGCCTTCTGAAATCTGGGTGGAAGCTTTCCTCACCCCATATTCTCGCGTTCTGCACGCACCTAAAGCCAGGGCTGTGCGGGTGAGGCCGTGGCCTGCCAGCTCGAGCAGCGGCCAGGCTTCCCTCTTCCTTGGTGTGGGCTGCAGTGTCTGTAAACCAAATCCTGAGCATCGCTTCCCTAGGCCCGCGCAGGTCTGGAATGTGGGGATCCGGGTTCTCCTCTCAAAGCAAAGCCTCTCACCTTTGCAGCTCTGCGGCTTCAAAGGCTGGAGTCTCCTGGTTCTTGTGTTGTCCTCAACCTATTTACTCTGCTCTCTTCTGAAACACCTTGCCTAGTAACCAGTTTGTCTTCTGTTCTCTTTGCAGGTCACAACTGAGCTGGAGCCCCCTTTCTGGCTCTTTGCTCTTGATTCTCAACACCGATCTGGCTAAAAGCCCCCCGTAGTGGCCACACCACCTCCTCCACATCAGACTGCCTTGCAATTGCTCAGGATTAATCAGTCCTTCGCCTTAACCTCAGTCTCGGCAAAGTCTGTGGACAAGAGTAAGATGCAGACAGACTTTCTGTGAAGGTGTCGCTCAGATCACCTGGAGTTCACAGCTGACGAAGAAGTCCTCAGCAGAAACCTCGGAGGCTGGTCCTCGGGGCAGGGTTTCTGTCAGGTTCTGCTCTTCTGCCCCCGACCAGACTCCGTCAAGGACAGCCTCAGGCGTGCGGCTCTGCCTTTCAGCTGGCGGAGTCTCCAGACCTCTCTTCGGTCTCCCCACAGCCATCCCGAGAAGGGCCCTGAACCACACGGTCAGGTCCAGTCACACCGCGACCCACTTCTCCGGTACCAAATTCTGTCTGAATTATTTTTATCGTTGCTTAGACAAATATCTAACACCCAAAAGTGAAGAGAAAAAAGTTTATTTGGCTTATAGTTCACAGAGATTTTAGCCTGTAATTGGCTTTAAGACAGCAACACAGAACAGTGAAGCATCACAAAACAGAAAGCAAAAACCTCAGGACAAAATCAACAAAGACAGGAGAGCTAACAAGAGTCTTTTTTTTCTTTTTTTCTTTTTTTTTTT
>PVIR01032171.1:0-18881 GCA_004026965.1 Petromus typicus
GACTTTTCAAGTTGAAGTTTGACAGATCTAAGATCAACATATCAAATGCTTCCCAGAGGAAAAATATCTTTAAACAAAATTATTGGTGAGAAAAGATAGAATAAGTTAATTAGTAAATTAATCATATCTAAACATTAGACCCTAGGCTTGGCAAACATTTTAACAGGGAATTTCCTTTCAAGAGCTAATACTTATGTGCTAATATATATTAAACACTAAATCAGTTTTAGAGTTTGGTTCAGATATTTCTACTAATTAGTTTTGGCTGATATTAAAGTATTTTGTATGCTCCATTTATAAAAGCACTGTTTGCCCATCTGTTCATAGGTTGAAAGTGATCAAAGGATACTTATTTTGGCTGTTGTAAAAGCCAGATACTTTTTAAACTGCAAATATGTGACAAAGCCAGTTCAGGTTGCCAAGTTTAGAAAATATACTCAAAGAGATTTGCGATGCTTTGCTCCCCCGATCCTCTCCCAACTTGCACCATGGAAAAGTAAATATGATGCTTTCTTGATTAGACTCTCATGTTTGCTTTGTCCAAATGCCTTGCAATTTACTTATAATTTACACAATTGACTCTGATTTGGATCTGCTGCTGCCAAGCTGTGTCGAGGGCTTTTGCTTCCTGTATGTGCAGCCTTGAAGCAGAAACATGTGAGGCCCTCGTGCTTTGAATGTGAGATCTGAAAACAGCTGGGGCCATGAGTGAGGCAAGTCTGTGGCCTACTTTAATTCCCTGAATGAAGTCTATTTAGTTTGGAAACAACACATTAAATTTACCATGAGTGATATAGTCTTTTTTTTAAAGAAAGGGATGTAACGTATTCCACACAATTCAACTTTTGTCTACATATTATTTTACTGCTCTGTTTTCAAACCTTCTCAAGGGTTTAGTACTTTACAGAAGCAAAACCTGTTCACCTCACAAACAAAAGCCAGATTTCCTGGAGCTTCTAAAATAAGATTCAGTCTTCACAAAGTGGGAAATTATGTCACTTTTTTTCAGGAAAAATTTAGTCTTTTAAATATCTGAATGAGACGTGCTTTCTACTCTCTTTTCTGTTTTTGTTAGTATATTTTTGTGATGCATAATATTTGTTTGGGGGAATGGGTGTCTTGATTATTCTTTTTGTGCTCTTATCATTGCTCATAATGCTGTTTGGTGAAAAAAAAACACAACAACAACAACAACAACAACAAAAAACCCCAAAAACCAAAAACAAAAAAAACCCCCAAAACCCCAAAAAACCAAAACTCAAAAAATACTGTCCGTACATTTTCCCAGGTGTGCTACTAGCAATGTATACTGGATTTTTAGGTGAACTTAGTGGGCATCATTTTAGCATAGTAAATGAATCCATATTACTTCACAGAGCTGTCATCTCTAGTTCAACGATGTGTGTAATGTATATCAAAAGTTGATACAAACATTTTTCAGTTACGTCATGCCAGAGAAAAGTATTGTTTTTATAAAACTCTGCAAGTAAATACAGATATAATGAGCTCAGTAAAAGTGTTCTATGTTTAACTTCTTATGGATAAAATAAATATATGTTCTCAATTTTTATTGACTTATTTCTGATAATTAGTTTATAATCTGTCTGAAAATTTTCATTACTATTTTTTTCCTTGAGTACTGTAGGTTAGTTATAACTACCCTAACTAATATTTTTAAATCATATCATTTTTACATAATTGTAACTTACATAAGGAAAGGCAAATCAGTTGAAATTCATAAATAGATTCAATGAATGGAAGCTTTGTCATTTTTATTAGAAATAAGTATGGATAACAATTTAAATAGTTTATTCACTGTGAGATAGTTTTTATCCTCCCAGTCTTGTATTAAGCAGGCTACTGCATGAAATTGTAGCTTTGGGATGTAAAACGTCCTGAAATCCTACACCAGTCCTTTTGCCTAGTCTGGTAGGCTCATAATGTGATATAAGTTTGTACTAAAAAACCTGTACCCATAAATCTTTTCTTTCTACCATAAATTCTTAACAAAATGATGCACTCTTTATAAAGCAATTGTTCTTTTGATGTTGCTTTTAGAAAATAAAATTTATGATATGTAACAAACAGTAGGATCTATGGGTAACGACGAGGGAAAAGCAGCACATACCTGTGGGTGACATGAAGCCCAATATGCATGAAGTACAATGTGCAGCAGTGTGCTAGGCACTTAGCATGAACTCGCTACCTAAGAGCAATGTCAGAGGGAAGGGGAGTGTGGTCTTGTTTTGTGAATATAGATGTTCATCCCATGCATGAAGTATGCATGCAAGGAGTCCCTCATACCTTCTGAAATAGTGACCTGGGGCAGCTCCCACAATGTATGGATGGCAAGAAAACTCCTGTGGGTAAGGAGAAGTAGGGAGGGGACTTAGGTGACCTGTTACAAGATGGTGGAGTGTCTAGGTCTGACAGCTCCAAATGACATCAGTGGCTCCAGGTCTTTTGTCACCCAACTTGGTTTTTTGCTAACTAATATATAATGGGTCAATTTTATGCCATAGGCAAAACAAGTTCTAAATGACTAAGAATATTTTTATTTGGACTATGTTTAAAAGAATGTGTAGGTATTTTGAGTTTAGAGCCATCTGACTGATAAACTGATAATCCAAGCCCTTGTGAAGAAGTACGCAATATTAAGGTCAATATCCAGAGGCCCCTTTGGTTTCCAAAGTAACCTAGAAACACCATACCAAAAATGCCTTGTCATTTAAAGACATGAAGACATTTTTGAATTCAGAATTTGAATTTGGAAAAAAAAGTGGATAATATCTGTCAGAAGAGGCATAATAATCAGCAGATATTCTAGCTACCTTAAGAGTAAACAAAATATAACACAACACAAGTAGTATTAAATGTTACACTGCCTAATTTTATAAGAAACTACTCACAAAAGTGGGAAAATGATTCATAAGCATTGCTAAGAACACTTTGTATGACATAAAGAGGTTTTGTATTATCTAGGAAGAATATGTTAAAAGCATGAAATAGTTTTTCTTTTGTCAGAAAAATAACATAGTATGTACTCAAAAATGTGTCACTTGTCAGTGTGGGAAAAACAATTTCTGTACCTCTTATAAAGCCACTAATGCCACCATGGCAGCCTCACCTGATGATTTATCTAATCCTAAACACCTTCTATAGGGACCACCTCTGAATACTATCAGCATATAATTTTCCTTTGAACTAATGAATTTCAGAGGATACACCCAAAGCATAGCACTTTTTTTTTTTTAACCTTTTTGGTTCAGTAAGGTGTCAGTCCTTTTAGTTCATAAGATGATATATTTTTCATGTATTAATTTATAGTTATTTTCTCAAGACAGAATAAAAGAACCAGCCACTCATACAAAAGAACTATAGTCAGAAAATCATTTACAAGATTAACTGCCTTTCTTTGAGAGAAGGGAAGAGATCGTGTTTTTCATTTATTCACAGACAAAAAGAGCTATCAGCTTCAGGTACACATCTTTAGTTGTAGGGCAGAAGTAAGTACAGAGCATTTTATCTGCATCTCAGCACATCTCATTAGTCAATTGAGATTACTTAGGATTAAAAAGATCATGGAGTCAAAGGGGTCATTAGTGAGTATTTCTTATGAAAATTTATTGATTTGTGGCTGATCTATATTCTCATTTCATTTTTTCTATAAAATTATCTCAGTAATTCATATTGGTGCTCAAGATTGATATTGTATTGCTGTCCAAATGATAGTTAATATATGACATATCAGAAGATACCATAAGCTTCAAGACAAAAATATTAAAAGGATAAATGAAAGCATTAGAACTGAGATTCCTTGCTCTGTAATTCCCAACAAAAACTTAATGAGTGGGGCCAGGGATTTAGCTCAGTGGTTCTGGCACCTGTCTTGCAAGTGCAAGAACCCGGGTTTGATCCCCGGTAACAACATACAATACTGGGCATGGAGACTCACCCCAGCAGCAACCAGTACCACATACCACAGTGCCGGGCGCGGTGGCTCAGGCCTGTAATCCCAGCATTCGGAAGGCAGAGGCAGGAGGATTGCTGTGATGTGAGTTTGAAGCTGAGCTCAGGGCCAGCCTGAACCACAAAGCGAGACCCTGTCTCCAAAAAAAAAAAGACAATGAGTGGGTTAAATAATCAAAATAAATGTCAATATTTCAGTTATTCAGGGAAGAAAAATAATTTCCATGTACAAAGCAAAATAAGACTTGTTCAAGAATCTGCTTGATACAAAAATCAAAACAGACTGAGAGGGTGGAAAAAAAATAACTTGAGCCAGAGGTTTACTCTAAGAATTAAGAAAACTGATCTAGAATTCAGAGGTCTGCACTGCACTTTTGAAAAACACCTAGGTCTTTTGGAGGGATTCACTTGGAACCTCATTGAACTCCAGCTTTGTCTGGGAGTGGTAGAAACAAAACATATTTGTATATGGTAAGAATTTGAAGGTAACTAGATTGTGGGATTCAGAAATCTGAAAAACCTGACCACCATATAAAAATTAAATCAGATATACAAAGGTAGAAAAATAGACACAAAGTGACCAAAGTTACTGTTACTGTGTTTCTGGTAGTATATGCAGTTTTCTCACATGTTTATCATCACTTCGAAGTTTATCTGTATCAGTCTTGAGTCTGACTTCTAATGTGATCGTTCCCTGCTACTGACTCTACAGCCCAGGACTCTAATGCCCACACTGCATTTTTTCAAATGAGAGGATTTGAGTCATGATTTAATAATTTTCAAATAGTCTTTAAAATAGCTTCAGGGAAGGAAAACTATTTGGGCCAATCTATGCTAAAATATGAAAATATTCTCATTTGAATGGCTGTGAATAAACTCGGACAAATTTACTTTCTTTTCAATTTCCTTTTCCCAGAAAGTTAAATGTAGAACTATCTCTTGAGTGTTGCAAGTTGTAGGGGACATCACTGAGTGTTTCCCTTTGGGGAAGTTCTTATCTATAATCTGATTTTAGTTGCTTCTAAACTAAGTTACTTCACCTCTTTAACCGGTCCTGAGTAAGGAAGCAGCGGCACAGCATCAGTGAGTCCTGATGAGTGAGCCGCTCAGGTCTGCTTAGCTGTCTCCCTGGATCCAGCTCTGGAGACGCAGCAAGCACGTACCCTGAGTTGTGGCTGTTCCTGGTTTCCTTGTTCCGGGTGGAGGAATTGGCAGATGTGATTTTATTTTTATTCTGTGATGCTTGGTGTGACTGCTGGGGAGGAGGAGCCCACAGAGAGGCATCTGCTTCTCTGTCCATGCTGAATAAGGAATGTGGCCTCATAGGTGGACTTCTAGTGTGGGACCGACTTGCCTTCCCCGCAGCACGTGGGCCCTGAGCTCTTGTATGACCAGAAGGGGAGGAGGACCCTACAGAGGTCCATCACCTTTTCTGCCCACATTGAGACTGGTGTGTGGGGAGGAGCCCCCAGAGATTCCATCTACTTGTTTGTGCACACTGAATAAGTGAGGTGTGGTGCTGGGACTTAGGCAGAGGCCTTTGGTGTGTGACTGCCCTGTCCACCACAATAAAAAAACACCCACTGGAAGAGTAAAGAAATACGATTTACTATAGCCAATGATGAGTTTGTGGAGTCAGTCTCACAGGACCCTGGACTCTTACAGACTTCATTGAGCTCAATTTAGGCATTATAGTCAGAACCTACACAGGGGAAGATGGCTTTCTCCCTGGGCCTAGTCAACTCCGATCTGCATGCTACTACCCATACTGTCTATAGGAGAGAGAAGATCTATGAGAGGAAGGACATTTTTGGTAGTGATTTTGGCATTGGTTTTTTTTGGGGGGGCGCTATTTTTCTTTTTCCTTCTTTTTTTTTGACCTCTTTTTTATTCTTCATTTCTCTACTCCCTTGTTGCTGTGTAAACCCATTTTGGGTTTTGTTCTTCTCTCAACTTCTCTAATTTTTATAGGACAGAGAAGTCTCCTGTTAGCTTGTTGCTGCTGATAACCCTATTATTTTGTTTTTTATCCTCTCGTGTCCTCCCATCAGTATCAGTTCCCAGAAGTTAATGCATTTCAGTACTCCCCACTCTCTGTTTTTTTTTGTACTATTATAGGAGAGTGAATACAGTTTATAGTGGCCCTGCTGTTGTCATTCTGTTCTGTTTTTTCTTTGTCCAGTCTGTCTCTTTTATCCTCTATCCTCTACCAGTTTCCTGGTAACTCTTTATTCCCAAAGAGTGATGCAGCTATATTGAAGGACTCGTCTGTTCTAAACAAATTTCTGGTTAGTTCTAAATTTTGACGCATGGTTGCAGATCTAACTCATGAGGTTAAAGGTATCAGAACAGTAATTGCCAAAGCTTGTCATTTCCTCTGCTGTATTTGATAGTTGACGATACTAATTGTTTAATGTCAACTGAGATGACATGATTGTTCTGTTTAAGTACCTCCCATGGTGTGCCATAAATAATGTCACTTAATAGCCATTACAGTTCCAAGGAGGACAACCCAGGAAGTAGCCATCTTTTAAGCATTCCAAATATTAAGAAGAGACATGCAATAAATATTGTCCATACAACAGGACAGGAATGAAACCAAAAATATTAGCAACAACAAAAACTAGAAATGAGAAAAAATTTTAAAACCCAGACACAAAGATCATCATCACAGGAGAATCCAGGAAAAATTATAATAGAGCAAACTGAAGCTCAGCACCAGGACTCTGAGCTGGTAACCAAAGAAAATCTAGTAAAACTGAAATCAGAAATAATTTCTCAGATAATCTCTTATATAAAAAACAGAGATATCGTCCAAAGTGGATCATATGATTAGTAACACTAAAGAACACATCAGTAACATGATAGAATCTAAGATTATTAAAGTAATGTAATATGTTAAACAGATTTCCAAGAGATGAAAAACTCCCCTGAAAGTTTGTGAAACAGAATGAATGAAGACTGAATATCAGACATAGAAGATAGGATTGCAGCCAGTGAACAAGAAATAAATCATGAAAAATAGCAAGGGATAATAAAGCAATCCAGCAGCTGCTAGATGATGCAAAGGAGAACAACATAACACTGATTGGATCAGTGAGGAAATAGGAGACAGTGCAAAATATATTTAAAAAAAACAAACAAACAAAAAACAAAACTGTTCACAGATGTAATGTTAGAAAACTTAACCCGAAAAGGAAAAGAATTTGACATACAGATAAGTGAAGCATACAGAAGAACATCATGAGGGCATAATATAAAAAATATACACCAAAGCATATAATAATTAAGATAACATAAACTCAATAGGAGAACAAAGTAGTGAAAGCAGTAAGAGAAAAAAATCAAATCATATACAAAAGAAAGCCCTTCAGAACCACAGCAGACTTTTCAACACAAACAGTCAAGTCAAGGAGAGCCTGGAGTGAAGTTTCAAGCCCTAAAAGAGAACAACCTTCAATTTAGATTGATGTATCCTGCAAAGCTGTCCTTCAAAATCAATGGGGAAATAAGATGCTTCCATGTCAACACTGCACAAACAGAAAACCTGCACTCCAAAAAATTCTAATCAGTATCCTAGAGAAAGACAAGCAGTGTCACAATCCCATGAGACCTAGCAGAGTGAACTCTTTGGACAAGGAAAGAAACAGAATGGATAGGGGGAAAGCATAGACTAAAAGAGCCAAGAACAGGAAAACATAACTGGACTAAATCAGTACATATTAATTATAACTGTTATTGTTAGTGGTCTCAATGTACCAATTAAAACAGAGGCTGGCAGAATAGGTTAAGTGAGATCCAAAAATATTCTGAATACAAGAAAGACACCTAATTCAGGAAGAAACCCATAAACTGAAAGTAAAAGGATAGAAAACAATTTATCATGTGATATGAAACTGCAAAAAAGCAAGAGTGGCTATCCTATTTGCAGACAAAATAGATTTGAAACCAAAACTGATTAAGAGAAACAAAGAAGAGAACTACATCCTCATCCAGGGAACATTCCAGGAGAAAGAGATGACATTCATAAACATTTATGCATCAAATTATAGTGCATCCCAGATAGGTACATATCACATCTTTTCTCTGGTATGAGAAAATAAAGATGGAAATGAGTCCTAGCATTGTATGTTATATATTGTGAAATAGAAAATGCTCAATGTAAAATAGGAAGAAGGGGGAAAATGATGAGATTGTAACAAAAAGTAAGGAAACAAATTTTATGTATATGGGGGGGCGGTAGGGTGGGTAGGGCTATGGGAAAAAATGAGAATTAAGTTGTGTCTTGTACTGGTACAAATCCCCATTATGGAGTGCCATCATGATGTGTATATGTAATGTACCAATAAAGATTTAAACAAAAAAATTATAGTGCATCCAACTATATGAAACAAACATTAATGAACATAAAAAGCCAGATAAGAACTAATACAGTAGCATTAGGGGACTTTAATAATTTACTGTCATAAATGTACAGATTAACTGGACAAAAAATTAAGTAGGAAATACTTGTATGAAACTTTCAAATTGACTTAATAGCTGTCTACCGAGTTTTTGAACCTACGAAGTCATAATATACATTCTCAGCTGCTGATGGATCCTTTTCTGAAATAAACCACACGGTAGTTCATAGAGCATGTTTAAGTAAATTGAAAGGGATTGAAGTTATCCCCTATATACTGTTAGACCACAGTGCCTTGAGATTGGAGATCATTAACAAAAGAAATATGAATAACTTTACAAACTCAAAGAAATTGAATAACACTGCTGAACAAACAATGAACCACAGAAGAAATTCAAGAAGGAATTAAACAATTTCTACAATTAAATGATGATGACATTATAATATATAGGAATATATGAGACATAATGAAAGAAGTTCTATGAGGGAAATTCATCGCAGTGATTGCCCATACTAGGAACGGAGTGAGCCAAAATAAACAATATAATACTGAACCTCAAACTTCTAGAAAAAGAAGAAGATAAATACTAAGCTCTTGCAAGGAAGAAAATTATAAAGATTATATCAGAAATTAATGCAATAGAAACTAAGAGAATGATACAACAAATCAACATATGGAAGAGTTGTTTTATGAAAGAATAGAAAAAGTGTTAAACCCTAATACAGTCTCATCAAAAAGGAAAGAAAAGCTCATATTCATGCAATCAGTAATTAAAAGGTGGAAATCACCACTGACTTAGCAGAAATTCAGAGGATAATAAAAACCTCCTTGGAGAACCTATACTCCAATTATATGGAAAATGTAGAAGAAATCAATAGATTCGTACACATATGAACATCTAAAGTTCAATGAGGATGATATAAAAATGCCAGACACTCCAATTCAACATGTGAAATTGGAAATATAATTAGAATCCCACCGACAAAAAGTTCTTGTCCTGATGGCTTTATTGCCGAATTCTACAAAAAAATTAGAAGACCTAATCTTACTACTTCTCAAGCTCATTAATAAATTGAAAGAGAAGCAGAACTTCTAGATTCATTGCTGGGTGACCATTACCTTGATTCCAAAAGCAGATAAAGACCCAGCCAAATGAAAGAAATATAGGTCAATCTCCCTGATGAACAATGATTCAGATAAAATTAATTCAATAAAATACCAGCAAACAGAATACAGAAGATCATGAAGAAGATCATACAACCTGACTGAATTAGGTTTATTCCAAGGATGCAAAGATGGTTCAAAATATGTAAATCAATGTAATAACTACATTAAGAGACTCATGGACATAAACAAAACAGGTTTCTGCCTCTAACCAAACAGTTACAGGCAGAAAAAGCATTCTACAGAATCCAACACCCATTCATGATTAAAACCCTTCCTAAATTTGGAAAAGATGGTCATTATCTCAATTGGATAAAAGCTATTTATGAGAAGTCAACAGTCAGCATCCTACTAACAGGTCAAAACTGAAACCTCTCATGCTAACATCAGGAATAACAGAAATAAGTTAGGTAGAATTCTTGAAGACATTGGCATAGGGACAGACTTTATGAACAAAACCTCTGCAGCACAACAACTTGCTGAGAGAATCAACACCTGGGATCTTATCTTACTAAAAAGCTTTACCACAGCAAGAGAAACCACTAAGAGAGCAGAAAGACAACTGACAGTATTGGAAAAATTTTTACCAGCTGTTTCGCAAGACAAAGGACTACTATCCATGGGATACAAAGAACTTCAAAAAATCAGCCCACAAATTTAAGCACCCAATTCAAAAATAGGCATCTGGAATTAACAGATTTTTTTCAGATGAAGAAGTAAAGGTTGTTAAGAAACTTATAAAGAAATGTTTAACATTGCTTATCATTCAAGAGATGCAGATGAAAATAACACTGGGATATTATCTTGTTCCACAAGAATGATTGTTATCATGAAATCAACCAACAAGAAATTTTGATGGAGCTGTGGGGAGACAAGAACTTGTCTCCACTGTTCATGGGAATATAGGCTGGGGCAGCATCCTCATAGGCAAAATAAACAGGTCACAGATATGTAAATATCATATCTTTTCTCTAGTGTAAGACTATGAAGTGGTAAATGAGTTGTAGTATGTACAGTTGATATTGCAAAGTAGAAAATATTTAAAAGGAAAGAGTGTAAGGGTAAATAACGAGGGGATAATGAATGTAGTAATAATAAAGAAGAACGAAAACAAAAATTGTATATGTAGGGGGTCGGGGGAAAAGGGAAAAAATGAGAATCAAGTCATGTCATATTCTGATACAAACTCTTAGGGCTGAATGCGATTATGAAGTACATTCATAATGTACCAATAAAGATAATTTTTAAAAAAAATCAGTGTGGAGATTCCTTAAAAAACTAGAACTTGATTTCCCATTTGACCCTGCTAGGTACATGCACAAAAGAATGAAAAGAATCATACCACAGAGACATATGTTCACCCATGTTTATAGCAGCTCAGTTTGTGATAGCTAAATCTGGGAAATGGCACAAATGCCCATCAATGGGAGAGCAGATAAAGAAGTTGCTTTTTTAAATAAAATGGCTTATTACTCAACCATAAAAGATCACAAATTTGAGTCATATATACTCATAAGTGAAGCAAATAGAACACAGATGTGTAGACGCTATATCTTTTCTCTAGTCTGAAAAACAGAAGGTGTAAGTGAATGCCAAAATGTAGGATGATTACTGTAAAGTAGGAAGAAAATGTGCAAAAGGAAAGGGAAATGGTAGGTAAGGGAAAATTAAAGAAGGGAAAATAATTGATAGAAAAGGAAACAAAGCTTATTTATGTAGGGGGTGGAGGTTGTAGGCAGGCTTAGGGGAAGGGGTAAAATGAAAATCAAGATGTGTCGTGTACAAGTACAAGTTGTCAACATTGAATGTGATCATAATGTGTGTATAAAGTGTACTAATAAAATCAATTAGAAAAGAAACGTACATGCTGGTATACTGATTGTCGATAACTCAGCTTTCTTTGAGAACCTGTTTGACATGTTCGAAGTATTTATTATATTGAACTCTATGTACAAATTAAAATACATTCCCCATAGCAGTGTTGTTACCATTGAAAGTATTTAAGACTGTTGAGATATTTTTTGTTGTTAACTCTAAGAAAGCTTTATATTTTATTTTAGGATAAAAGGTATTCTAAGTAAAACAGATAACTTGAGCAGTAAAGTTAAAAGAATTGGACCACACATAGAAATCTTCCAAGTATTCCAAGAAAGAAACAGATTAATAATTACCAAAAAACTGGTTAGAATGATTACTCTCATGCAAGCCCGTGTCAGGGGGTGGCTTGAACGCAAGAGACTTCAAAGAATAATGGCCAAGGTAAGATATGTTAGATGTACTCTGTTTATAATGTAATATATAGGGTGAAGTAAGTGAAAGTTTGAATAGTTGCTTGGTCAGTAACCCTGTAAGTTTTCTAAGTAAAGTTCCATCTACATTTCTTAAAACCAAGAATATGTTAAAAATAATTTGCTCTGAACTGTCTTGCCCTTAAAACTATTGTCTGGAATCACTTACTCTGAAACTAGAAAGATGTTCCTTGCTACTATAGTTGTTTCTTTGCTATTAATTCTTTCTTTGTTTAGAGCAACTTTTTATCACTTTTCCTACTGCTGGGTATTATTTTATAGCATAAATATGTCATTTAAGAGAACTATGACTCTCCTATATCTACCTGAGCAATGTTTATAAATACCAAGCCTGGCTTTGAAAGTAAGTCATGCAGACTTGTGTTGGCTGGTCTAACTTGGAAGAACCTGCCTGGACAGATCTTGGCAAACAGTGAGAACAAAAAATGTCCTTTACTGAGAGGTGAAGCTTGGGAAACCAACTTTGAACAAAAAAAATAGAGCAAGAGTATCCACTTTAATGCCTTGCTTTTGTGGGAGGAACCTTTTAGAATGGACTGGCAGGTAGGCACCCTGTACACATTAGTCTAAGAGCACTCTGACACTGATGGAAAAAAATCCATCTGTTTGTTTTTACTTATAAATTTATGCATACCTTAATATGAACGTGTCCCATTAATATGTAATACATACATATGTTCCTCTGATGATTAAATATACTATGCATATAAAACCCTGGGAAAAAGTAAACAGTTTATATTTAATCCATTGCTGTATATATTTTACAGGTGAAAAAAAATTTAATATATTGAGTTTATTGGTACATTTTAGTAACACATAATGATCATATTTATTATAGAGAATTTGTACTTGAACATGATATATCTTGGATCTCATTATTTTTCCCATTCCCTTGCCCTCCCCTTAACCCTTCACCTGCTGTATATGTAAGCTTTATTTCTATTTTTATCCTTATCATTAAATTTTTTCTTTCCTTTTACGCATTTTCATTTTCCCCTTTCCAAGACTTGTAACTAACCTTTCTTCTAGCAGTTTTAGCGTTTCTGTTGTAAAATTTAGGTCTTTAATCTATTTTGATTTCAGTTTAGTGCATAGTGAAAAGTGTAGGTCTAGTTCTAATCTTTGGCAAGTTGAAACTCAGTTTTTCTAGCACCGTTTATTAAAGAGGCTATCTTTCTTCCATTGAGGGTATTTGGCTCCTTTGTCAAAAAAAAAAATGAGATGGCTTAGTTTTCTCTCATTTTGTGAAATATACTATTGGGGTTTCAATCATTAAGTCAATACAGCAGTTTTGGGATTATAGCTATTTTCAGTCTATTGATTTTTTCCTGCAAAGAAACAAGAACTGTCTTTCCATTTTCTGATATTCTCTTCGATCTCCCTTTTCAGTGTTGTAATTTTCAGGGTAGAGGTCTTTCACCTTATTCATTATATTTATTCCTAGATATTTCTTTTTTGATGGGTGCTATTGTGAAAGGAATTAATTCCCTAATTTCTCTTTCAATGAATCCATTGCTTGTGTATACAAAGGCCATTTGATTTCTGAAAGTTGACCTTGTATTCAGCAATGCTTCTAAATCTGGCAATTAAATCTCGCAGTCTTTTGGCTGAGTTTTTAGGATCTTCTATACAGAGTATCATGTCATCAACACATAACGACAGTTTAACTTCTTCCTTACCTATCTTATTTCTTTTATTTCTGTCTCTTGTGTAATTGTTGTGGGTAAGGTTTCCAAAATTATATCAAACCAGAGTGGTGATAGTGGACATCCTGTGTTATTCCTGATGTTAGCATGAAAGGTTTCAGTTTTGACCCTTTAGTAGGATGCTGGCTGTTGGCTTCTCATAAATAGCTTTTATCCAATTGAGATAATGACCATCTTTTCCAAATTTAGGAAGAGTTTTAATCATGAATGGGTGTTGGATTCTGTAGAATGCTTTTTCTGCCTGTAACTGTTTGGTTAGAGGCAGAAACCTGTTTTGTTTTTGTCCATGAGTCTCTTAATGTAGTTATTACATTGATTTACATATTTTGAACCATCTTTGCATCCTTGGGGTAAATCTAACTCAGTCAGGTTGTATGATTTTCTTCATGATCTTCTGTATTCTGTTTGCTGGTATTTTATTGAATTAATTTTACTAGAATCAATGTTTGTTAGGGAGAATGGCCTGCATTTCTTTCATTTGGCTGGATTTTTATCTGCTTTTGAATCAAGGTAATGGCCATCCAGCAATGAATTTGGAAGTTTCTCTTTCAATTTCATTAAAGAATTTGAGAAGTAGTAGGATTAGTTCTTCCCTAACTTTATTGTAGAATTCAGCAGTAATGCCATCAAGACCGGGCTCTCTTTGTTGTTAGCTTTTTAACTAAATGTTGAGTTTCACATATTGATATTGAGTATTTAGAATTTTTATATCTTCTTCATTGGACTTTGATAGTTAATATGTGTCTAGGACTCTGTTCATTTTTTTTCTGCGTTTTCCATATTATTGGAATACAGGTTCTCTAAGGAGGTCTTTATTAATCTTTGAATTTTTGCTATGTCTGTTGTGGTTCACCCTTTTCATTCATAATTGCATGGATCTCAGCCTTTTCTTGTTTTAATAAGATTGACTCGGGGCTGGTTGATTTTGTTTATTCTTTCACAACTCTTTGATTTGTTGATTTTTTTTGTATTGTTCTCAATCTCCATTGTATTAGATTTTGCTCTCATCCTTATAATTTCCCTCCTTGTATGAGCTTTGTGTTTGCCTTTTTCTTCTTTTTCTAGAAGATTGAGGTTCAACATTAGGTTGTTTATTTGGGCTTGCTATATTCCTATATTCCTCATTCATTGGTATGAATTTATCTTGTAGGACTGCTTTCATTATGTCCCATAAATTCCAGTACGTTATAGTGATATTATCATGTATTCATATAAACTGTCTAATTTCTTCATTTTTTTCCATGAAGTATTGCTTGTTCATGTGAGTGTTATTTAGTTTCCGTGTGTTTGTGAAGTTATTGAAATTTCTTATGCTATCAATCTCTAGTTTCAAAGCACTGTGTTCTGACAGTATACAGGTGATAACTCCAGATCCCTTGCATTTTCTTAAACATTGTTCTGTGAACTGGCACATGGTTTATTTTGGAGCATAAGCCATGTGCAGCTGACAAAAATGTGTATTCTGATTTTGTGGGGTGTAATACTCTGTGGAAATTTATTAAGTTCATTTGTTTAAAAGTTTGTTTTAGTTCCAGCATTTGATTGATGTTTTGTCTAGTTGATTTGTCTATTTATGGAAATAGTGGCACTAAACTCCACACAACCATTGTATTTGACTTTGAACATCCATTATTCTTTGTTTCATGTAGTTAGGTGCAGTATAATTTGGTGCATATATATTTATGAGTATTATTGCTTCCTCTTGGATCGTTTCCTGTGCAAGAATGTAGTTACCTTCTTTGCCTGTCTGAATTAGTTTTGGGTTGACATCTGTTTCATCTTCAGATAAAATAGCCACTCCTGCTTTTTTCCAGTTTCCTGTCACATGGAGAATTGTTTTCCATCCTTTTACTTTCAGTCTGTGAATTTTTTTTGAATTAAATGTGCTTCTTGAATACAGCATATTGTTGGATGTTGCTGTTTGATCCATCTGTCAGTCTATTTCTTCTAATTGATTAATCATTATAATGATGGATGTTGACTTATCCTTGGCATTATATTTTCCTATTGTTGGCTGTTTCATTGTTATTATTTTTAAACTTTTCCTCCCTTTCTATTTAATTTCTTGCCCTACCCAATGGCTTTACTCTGTTGGACCTCATGGAATTGTGGCCTTCAATGTCTTTTACCAGGATATTGTTCAGTATTTTTTATAGTGTTAGCCTAGTATTCATGAAGTTTCTCAGGTGTTCTTTGTTGTGGAAGTATCTTATTTCACAATTAAGTGTGAAAGATAGTTTTGCAGAATACATCCATCTAGGTTAGAAGTTATTTTCTTTTATTTCTTTATTTTCACTACAGACTCTCCTTGACCTGGGGTTCTTGTTGAAAAGTCTGCGGTGATTCTGATGGGATTTCCTTTGGAAATGATTTGTTTCTTTTTTCAAATTACTTTCAACATTTCATTCTTCTGATGGATTTCTGGAATCTTTACTACTATATGCCTATCTGTGGATCATGCCTAGATGGAGTCCTGTTTCTCACTTATCTGTGTGTCAAATACTTTTGTCCTCCTTGGAAGGTTTTCTGCCATTCCATTTGTGAGAAGATTTTTTTTATGTGTCATTCACCTATTTCTTTACTGACTCAGTCAGTGTTATGTTGTTCTTCTCTGCATTATCTTTCAGCTGCTGTATTGATTAGTCCCTTACTATTTTTAAGAAATTTTTTCTTTTTATGGTCACTAACTGTAATCCTGTGTTCTATATCTGAAATTCTGTCTTCGCATTCAGTTTTAGTGTGTAGACTTTCAGTAGAATTTTAATCTCTTGGATTTCTGTTTGAATTTGTTTATTGGATTCCATTTTTTCCATGCCAGGATTCAATCATGTATCTGAGGTCTTGTTTTTTACAATCTATTTCTTTCACTGTAGTCACTATCTCTGTTATCTGAGAGATTATTTCTGATTTAGTTTTTTCCAGATCCTCTTTTGTTGCCAGTTCAGTGAGTCGAAGTGGCTGAATTTGTTTGGTCTATCTCATTGTTCACTAAATTTCCCTTTGGTGATCTGAAGTCTTCTGGGTCTTATTCAGTTGTTTTCTTGTTTCTATGTTTTTGATTTTTTTTTAATTTTTCTTGCTAATATTTAGCACCCTTAATGAAGACTTCCTGGGTCATCCTTCTGGTATAATTGGCCCTTAGGCCCTGAGTTTGTAACGGCCCTCAGGCAATCTCAGTTCTGTTACACCAGGAAAGACACTTGAACAGAACAATCATGTCACCAGCCATTGCACTCTGGTGGGTTTTTGTTGCAGAAACTTTCTTTACCTTTCCAGTGAGATTCAATTTTCAAGGAGGAAATTCAGTGAAGTCTTCTTTGCTATTCACTTTTGTTCTCTTTTCTGGAACTTGGCCTTAATGATCCTCATGGACTATGCAAATCCAGATTCCTTGGTGGGCACAGTGGCTGCTAAAGCCTTAGTCTACTTGCTGGTCCTCCTCCTTCTATAGTGTACAAGAGAACTGCTGGGCCCACAACTGTGG
This sequence comes from Petromus typicus, assembly GCA_004026965.1. Classification (NCBI taxonomy): domain Eukaryota; kingdom Metazoa; phylum Chordata; class Mammalia; order Rodentia; family Petromuridae; genus Petromus; species Petromus typicus. The sequence goes on from PVIR01032171.1 coordinate 17,036, forward strand.
AGAAGCCTGAGCAGAGTCCCTGGGCCTCTGTGGATGTCCCAGCCAAAGTTCTAGGCCTGCTCGGTTTGTCACAAACTAGGGCACAGTTGCTGAACCTCTAAGTAAGAAAATTCATTGTCTAAGAAGTTACACTATTTGCTCAAAGTTAAACAGCTGGTTAATGATAGGTGAACTTCAAACCCTTCACTGTGAGATTTAAGGTCTGTGCTAGTTCACATGTTCTGTAACCTATTTGAATTACTTTAACCATGGCTGACAGTCTAATCTAACAACATATTTCAGATCTAAATTCCTAAGCTCTAGACCCAGATATAAAATTGCCTTCCTGAAAAACTTGTAGCTGAATTATACTCCACATAGACTTAAATGAACTTGTTTTCTTCTCCAAATGGACTCCTCCTGCACTCCCTATTTTGATGCACACTACTAGCATTTTCTATGTCACAAATCTTGAATTTTCTTCAGTTCCTTGACTTGCTTATTGCCATGACCACTTAGTTACAGCGTTTCTTTCACTCGTCTTTTCTATGCTTTTGCTAGCACTTCCATTCACCTACCTTCACTTGACCAGATGCAAGGGTCCCTAAATTGATCCTCTTTTCCTGCAAGTCTATTTCCATAGAATATTCTGCTATGTTTAAAATATTTCACAATTTATTCCCTTATTTCATTTTAAAATCTTTTGATATTCTTATATTTCCTTAAAATTCTGCCTATAGCTTTGATATATGCCACATAATTTATTTTTTATTTTTATTTTTATCTTTATTGGTACATTAAATATACCTCATAATATGTATGATACATCATGATTGCACTCCATAATGGGGATTGTACCAGTATAAGACACAACTTAATTCTCATTTTTTCCCATAGCCCTACCCACCCTACCACCCCCACATATACATAAAATTTGTTTCCTTACTTTTTTGTTACAATCTCAACATTTCCCCCTTTCACCCTATTTTACATTGAGCATTTTCTATTGCACAATATATAACATACAATGCTAGGACTCATTTACATCTTTATTTTCTCATACCAGAGAAAAGATGCGATATGTACCTATCTGTGCCCTATTTATTTCACTTATGTGGATATCCTCAAGGTATGTCCATTTAAGTAGAAATGATTCAAACTTAGCATTTTTATGGCAGAGTAATACTCCATTCTGTAGAAGAACCACAGCTTTTTTATCCAGTCTCCAGTTGATGTACATTTGGGTTGTTTCCGAGATGTAGCAATCACAAACTGGGCTGCTATAAACATGGGTGCACATATGTCACTGTGATAAGAGTCTTTTAATTCTGGGCCGGGGAGTTAGCTCAGTGGTTCCGGCGCCTGTCTCGCAAGCACAAGGACCCGGGTTCGATTCCCCGGTAACCACATAACAATACTGGGTGTGGAGACCCACACCCAGCAGCAACCAGCACCACATATCACAGTGCCGGGCGTGGTGGCTCACACCTGTAATCCCAGCACTAGGGAGTCAGAGGCAGGAGGATTGTGATGTGAGTTTGAGGCTGAGCTCAGGGCCAGCCTGAACCACAAAGCGAGACCCTGTCTCAAAAAAAAAAAAAAAAAAAGAGTCTTTTAATTCTTTTGTGTATATACCTAGCAGGGCAATGGCCGGGTCAAATGGGACCTCCAATCCTAGCTTTTTGAGGATTCTCCAAACTGATCTCCACAGGGGTTGTACAAGTCTACAGTCCCACCAACAGTGGAGAAGGGTTCCTTCTTCTCCGCAGCCTCGCCAACATTTGCCGTTGGCTGATTCTGAAATGGCAGCCATTCTATGTGGAGTGAGATGAAATCTCAATGTTGTTTTCATCTGCATCTCTCGAAT
>PVIR01032172.1:0-18885 GCA_004026965.1 Petromus typicus
CCAAAGCACCTGATTCTAATTCCAGCATCTCGCGGCCCTAACACATCAAATCTCAGCAGTCCTTAGATTACTGTCAAGGCCATTTCCTCCAAGGCAACATGAAGCGAGGAAGAGAAGGAGGAAGAGAAAGTTGTAGAAAGACTTTCACGTTAGATCTCCATTTAGCTTACCACTTCTCAAAAGCAGAAGTTGACCTTGGGCAAAGAGAACTGTCTCATCTGCTCCTACAGTGGATCTGCTCATTAATTCTTTGTTGGCCTCCTGGGCCATGGATAAAAGGATGAAGGGCTGACTCCATCTGAGACCAACCCCAAAAGCTACACTGACTTAGACTGTCAGGCGAGCCATCAAGTAGAAGACTGATGGTCTATTGTATGCCCTCTAATTTAATGCTCTAATGGGGAAATTAGGGAGACTGAGGAACTGTGGGTTGCAGGCAAATAAGCAACATAAGCAGTCTTGATTCATCACACTGAAACTGGATGTGAAATCTAACCAGTTGCAAAATAAGCCTAACATTGAATTATCTGACTCGGGGAGGGACAGTGGTTGTTTCAGGGTCTCAGAGTTCTGAAATGAACCAGAAAGTTTAATCAAGTATTCAAGTTCAGTATACAGGAAATGACTGATTGAATATTAAGGAGCTATCGCCTCATTTTGACTTGTACTCAAAATACAAAGGAAGAAGGCATGACACTGCCTTGTACGCAGCTGGACAAGTTTACTAGAGGGCACTAGGAGAACTTTTATAACCAACAAGGACACCTGTGTTAAGCTGACCCTTAGGGCTGAAGTGTGCTAGGAAGCATATTTTTAAGTAGTTTAAATAGAGCTAGACTTAAGTAGATGCCATAGAGCTAGACTTAAATTTTAAACTTAATACTGTCACATAAGCCTCAGGAAATCATTTCTGTAATCTGCTTCAGTGTCATCTCTAAAATAAGAACTACCTACATTTATGTCTTTATCAACTAATCAGTCCATGATCTGCCGTATGCAAGATCTGTACAGGCCTCAGAGTGAACTCAAGACAGTGATAAGAAACTGACACAAGCAAAGGAACAGAGGAGTCAAGAACAAAAGTTATGACTGGCAGGCAGTAAATTAGGGTGACAGCGTGAGTCTGAGCCGGAAATGAGCTTTCTAGGACGTGGTAGTTTTCAGGGCTAAAGCTGGGAAAGTCCTTAATCAATAAATGACTACTCGTTGGAAGGATGTCCCGATGTACTAAAGTAATGGAAACAAAACTAAGTGGAGAAATGGCCTTAGAAAAGTCTACATACCCACAATCTAATACTTTATCATTTTTTGAGGCCAATGTCAGATACCATCTTTTCTGGAAATTCCTTCTTGAAGCCTTAGAATGAATATGATGCCTTATTCTGTGCTCCTACACTGCTTCAGGCAAGTCATCAAACTGTATTACCAAAGCATGTAATAATACTAGTTTTGTATGGCTGCCCTCAGAACAAAACTGTCATAAGAACTGTGATTACTTAACTCTGTAGTATTGTCAGATTGTCAGTTATGCTGCTTGTATCCAGTGGTTGTCTTTTTCTTTGCTTTGCTTGGAGACACAGCCTTATGTAGTTCAGACTGGCCTTAGCTGAGGCTGTCCTTAAACTCATGGCGATCCTCCTGCCTCAGCCCCCTAGTGCTGGGAGTACAGGCATGTGCACTATGCCTGTCTCTGCCTGTACCCATTTGCATCTATAGACGTACAGCTCTACCAAGGTAACAAGTCCCTACATACCATTATTTTTCCAGAATGCAGATGTTCAAATTTTTATAACACTAATAAGTATTTATTTAAAACTTAAGTTTCAGTAAAGATTCTATAAAATACATCCAGAAAGCCTGTTTCTAGTTGGGGTGACATGCTCTTGAAAAAGCTAATGACTTACTATTTTGTTCAATGCCGAACAATGCGATTGTTGTGTACTGCTCAGAGTGAAACTGAAAATCATGGAAAAAAAAAAAAAAAAGCTTTTCCTGGAATTTCTCAGTAACCTAACAAGTTGCATTATTTAGAACTAATACTTTGACCTCTATTAACTAACAAGGATTGCAACTCAATTAGTGGCTTTGTAGAAAGTCTTCCAAATCATGGGAGCTTTGCCAGAGATACTTATGAACAGCACTACAAGAATTTTGGATGGGAATATTATGAAATCCAGTTGTCTACAGCTGCATTCTGCAATATATGAACTTTAGAATACTGCAAATGTTTCTTCCTAGTAATGAAATTTTTCTAAAAACAACTCTGAACAAAAAATGCGGAATAAATCTTCAATTTTAAATTTAGGGTCATATACCAGGTTTATGTATAAGCAGGATAATTTTAAGTGTGTTCATAAAAACTATAGAAAATATGACACTGAAAATGGTGACATGTGAAATGCTAACCAGATGTAAGTGTGGGTCTGATAGCACATCATTGTAGAGAACATCTGACCCTGTGTGTAGGTTAGGACCCTGGACAGCAGTAGGCCAAGTGACCCAATGCTACACTAATCACCCCTGTTTTACTTCCTATGTTTTTCATTACGCTTAGACCAAGATGATCCAAAAATATTAAATGGATTATTCCAGAAGTAAGTAATTCACAGGTTGCATATGTTGTGCTGAGAAGAATAATGAAATCACCTGGTGTCCTGTCCTGCCCTGCCCAGGGTGTATCAAGTGTGTTGTTTATGCTGTATATGTTACCTGCCAAGTAGTTGCTTCGAAGCAGTCTTAGTTATTAGATTGTTGTCATGGTATCATAGTGCTTGTGTTCAAAGAACCCTTATTTTATTTCATAATGGCTCCAGAGTATCAAAGCAGTGATATTGACAACTCAGGAACACTAAAGAAAGCTGTAACGTGCCATCTTTACAGAAAAAAGTGAGAGTTTATTCCATGTTGGTACAGAAAGGCACCATTGTGTATTTAGGGTTCAGTACTATTTCTGAGATTTCATTCCTCCACCAAGTCTTGGATCACATTCCCAGGAATAAGGTGGGAGGGGCTCTACACAGCTATTAGTGATGAGGATCCAGCCCCAGCACTGCCACCTACTGGCACTCTGTCCCCAGTGCCTCTCTGGTTCCTTAAATCTAAGACACATCATCCCATTTCACCAGTCTCTGTAGTGTGAGACCACCGTTGCTGTATAGGTGTGTGGAAGTGTCACCTGGCCATCTGCCCTGTCCTCATAAGTGCTCTCCTGTCTCATGCTGGGGCTTGTCTTCAACTGTCCTTCTGACTGCTAACAGCATCCTCCAAACCTGCAAGTGTGCTTATCACTGAATGCTGTGCCACTGCCTGACTCTGGACTTCAGAGGGATGTGAGACTCGCTCAGCCGAAACTGGGACCCTTCAGTGGTGCTGGTTCATTCACCATGATCCTTTTTCACATATTGTGTCTCTGCCTATTTCCTTCTCTGTTCTTAGGTTCCTTCTCCAGCCATTGTTTTCTCTCTGACTTCACAGCTTTCAGGCTGCCCTGAAAAATGGCTTCAGGCCAAGCTTTCTTCAAGAGTAGAAAGGAGGGGTAGGAAAGGATGTGAGGGTGGAGAAGGGCCAGCCTATTTCTTCTCCTTTCTCCCTGCATATTATGTTCTTATCATTTAACTTAGCCATAGTTTATAACATTTCAATAGGAGAACGCATTCGACATCCTAATTCTAGAGATGAAGCAATTTGCTACGTGCTCCCCTGAGACTAGACGCCCCCTTCTCAGCCCAGTGTACACATTACAGAAAAGGGAAGGAAGAATGCCCCTCACTTGTGTGTCTGAATCCTCAGCATCACTTCTGCAAAGGGGGAGGATGCTTCAGAGCAGCCAGGGCTCCAGTTTCATTTAAATATTCATTTCAACTTATATGTTTATAAACTGCAAGAATATGTAAAAACATGGATGTAGCTAGCTGGACATGACTGAATAAACACACCTAAGGGAAAGGTATCAATTCATACAAGTGACTGTCTGGCTCACCTCATCTGGGTTACTGGGCTAAACCGCATTCCTGTGGGGAAAATGGTGCTTCCTCAAAGGGGGTGGATGTTTGTTTACTTTGCCAATCCTAGGGGGTGATGAGGTGGAGAAAATGAGGATTTGCAAAGGTAGACTTAGGTGGAAGACAAAAATACACTTCCTGTCTCTGAATCCAGAGGTCAGACAGGTAAAGCATAATACGCAGTCAACCCTCTGGGTCACCCAGGCCATTAGCCCCAGCTCAGCTAAGTCACAGACTCTCACCTCTACTCTCACATCCACCTTCAGAGCTCTAAGAACCTTGGACAACTGCCAAGAACAGCTCTGAAGGTGGCTTTGTCTCAACTTCCTATAGCTCACCCCGTCTTCTTCCTGCCTGGTGGTAAATAAGATTGCAGTGGTAACCACCAAAATCCATAGCCAGGCCGAATGGCTGCAGCTAGTGCCAAGACTGATGTCAGAGAGGAGACTGTGCCTCCTCCACATGAACTGTGCAGAGTGATGAAAGTTTCCCAGATGGGTGGCCCTGATCTTGAAGGTCACTGGAGCACAAACAATGCTGCTTGCTGGAGGCAGACTGGCCAGAATCTGGGGGCGTGTAGTCAACACACACATACACGCACACACAGGCACACACACACACACTGCAGAAGAACCACAAGGCTCCTACATATGGCGTTTAACGAGATATACTAATAACTCGTGTGTGTGTGTGTGTGTGTGTGTGTGTGTGTGTGTGTGTGTGTATGTGTTGCTGAGGACCGAGGTCAGGCCTTGCCCATGCTAGGCACCCACTGTATTGCTGAGCTATACTCGCAGTCCCTAACAACTGCCTAGAAAGCTTACATTTGTGATGTATCATCCATGCATTTTTTTCAGTTGAACTTTTTGCTTCTGTTCTTTGCCTTCAGTGTGTTTATAGGCAAAGAAGTCAACTCCCAACCAGCAGCCAATGAATGAGGCCATAATTTAGGGGATGTTAGAACAGCTCCTTCTGCCTTACTTAGATGCACATCCACAAAAGGCTCTGGCCCATCTCTACTCAGTCAGGCACATCAGATTCTCAAATTAGTTTTACACAGTAAAGCAGTTGCTGAGTTGCTTTCCTCTGCCTAAACTGTCTTCCTCTCATTGAAGTGACAGTTGGGTATTGTTTCCCTGTGAGCTCTTTAAGTCTCCTAGCACAGACTTCCTCATTTAGAAATGGTTTGACAACACTGTGCAATGATGCCACCAATAAACAAAGCCAGTGGTGAGCAGCTACTGTCCCTGGGCAGCTCACATCTCTGCCTGTGGGACACGTGGCCTGGTCTGCAGGAGCAGATCTGTGGCCACTTTGTTAGAGGTGGAGGCTCTTATCACTGGACCATCGTTGGGGACATAGTGCTCAGACCCAAGAAAAACTTCCAGCTTCATCTCAAAGTTACATTCTCACACTCTCTTCTGATTTGGAAGAGTGAATGGACCCCTAACTATAATGAAACCTGCTAAAGGGAAAATGGACTGAATTCTGGGAAAGGGAATTTACCAGGAAGAAAACTGTCACACAGGCCTGCACTGCAGAGAACTGTCCTGGAGTGACAGTTCACTCATCAGCTCATCAGCTACTCAAGGGACTCATCAGCTACTCAAGGGGTCCTCAGTGGCTTCCTGGGATCTTTACCATTCTTTGTCCCATGAATATTTTTGGCCAGAAGTCTCCATTGGGTCACATGAGTGGCTCCCAGACCACTAGCTGGGTGGTTTCAGGGTCTCAGAATGGGATCAGTGATACCATTATTTACTGCTAGATATGAACATTCCATCCAAAAGTCTCTGTGAAACTTAACTGCCATTGTATTGAAGGGTGATTAGGCCAGAGGGCTCCACCCTCACAAATGGTTTAATGTCATGATTGAATCATTCTGAACCCTCTTGCTCTCCTTCTCCCTTGCCACATGGTGTCTCCTACCAAGCATTACAGAAGGGACCCCCCACCCCCAGCGGCCCCTCAGGCTCAGACTTCCAAGGGTCCAGAAGTGTAAGATGAATAAACTGGTAGTATTTACAATATCAGCCCAGGGTGTTATGTTACAGCAGTACAAAACAGACTAAGACACGGAAGCATTCACAGTGGAGCAGCTGTGACCTGCTCTGTCATCTGGAGCCTTCTGGTGGACAGTAAGTGGAAAGACCAGCCACTGGACAGCCTCGTCCCTCAGAAGCTCACTGGCTCCTAACATATCAGAGGTGTGCTTTCCATGCCTCCCACAATCACTCCTGGCTGCTCTTTGGATTCTTATTGTTAATCTGGAGACCTCACCCAGACCTCCGACACCAGACTATCAAGGACACATGGCTAGCACTGTCCTCAGTCTTTCCCCTGACATGATGGCCACTTCTCACAAGCTCACAAGTTCCTGGTGCATATGTATGAGACAGCCACTGGGCTACCACCTGACTCAGGTGACTCTGGCAACACAGTCATTTTTACTCAGAGCTTAGTCATGTAAATAGGTTATATGCTTGGTGATTCTGAAATGAAAACAAGTGTAAATGCTCCTAGACTCAGAAGGAGCTTGTGGCCCATTAACACTACTGTGAATTGGTAATGCTGTGAGTAGAAAAGGCAGGGAGGCCATGAAGAGTACAGGTCCTCAAAGCTTAGCACACAGTACGCTGGGGTGTCAGGTGTGAACCCAGCCTGGGAGCTGTAGTCACTGCCTCAGTATGACAAGAAGATCACACCACATCTTACTAGTCCAGAGAAAGGTCCAAATTCAAAATGCCAGGTATGGTTTCTGCTCAGTATATAACACTTTTGCATCCTGGTGAAGATGAAAAAGAGTGGGGACTAGGTTATATTGGAGTTTTTGGGAAAAATTCAAACCCAGCTTAGTTTAGATATCAAAAAACTAAATAAAAAGTCTAGTAACAATAAAGACTGAAATACATTTTAAGTGTAAGAGTCTTCAGGCCATGAGGGAAGAAATACTCTCGCTGCTGGGCTGGCAGATACCAAGAAGCAGGTGATGACATGAGGAGGTGACAAGGCCAGAGCAGCACCCATCTCAGCGGGGCTGGGGACAGGAGGAGACAGTCCTGAGGCACCATCGGCTGAGGTGCACAGTCCTGGGTTTGGCTTCACTGCCTTTGACTTAGCTTTGCTTTGTCGCCAGGGCTGGTCACATCACACCCTGGAACTCAGATTTCTCAATGGAATCCTAAACTTCCTCTCAGAATATTTGACAAGGTTGTTAGAAGAAGCAGATGCCTCATAAAGAAGATGTTGTTTGTTGCTAAATAGCCTACAGTATCCAGAACATGCCCTCATGTGCATGGAGCTTATACATATGCATATTTCATATTAACAAAAATTTTCCTTGATAAGGCCTTGTATAACTGTGCAGAGAATATGCACACAGTGTAATAAATGCTACACTTATTTTACAATAAAATGCTATTCTGGCCTATTTATATTTTGCTAAATCAAAAGACAATGCTCTCATTGAAATATTTATTATTATTCTCAAGGTGTGACGTCTTTTGTGGTTAAGTGTAAAGTTGATAGCTACAAGTCATTCATTAAACATAACAAGAACTTTAGATCTAAATTTTTAGATCAAGCTGGACACGGTGGAAGGTGGATCTCAAGTTTGAGCCCAAACTTATGAGATGTCTCAAAATTAAAACAAAAAAATTAAAAAGAGTCTTGGGGTGCAGCTCAGTGCAAAGACCCTACATGTAATCCTAAGCACCACACTTCTCCCGCACATAAAATTCTAGATGAAAAACAAGTGTAGCATCCTGCTGAGGAGTCAGCATAACTGATGCTGGTGGAGGACCTTTTGCAGATGGGAAGGGGATCCAGCAACATGAGGGGAAGGAATAGAGGGAAGGGAAAGTATAAAGGTCTACAACTCCCCATGATGAAAGTGCTCATTATGTACTGCAAACACGTACTATTTTAAAAAAAGGAATAAAGTCAATATATCTGGTCTTAGGCAAAAGGATCATATCCCAAGTGGCCTACAATAGTGCAGAAAGTGAACCCACATGGACAAATCCCTGCCTTAATGTTTATCTACTTTGTGATCTATACTTGGAAGCACTTCCCCTATAGTCATCCCACCTGTTCAAAGGTCACGGCCAGGTGCAAATGATGTATAGGTAGACAGAGGAAGGACTAGAAAAGGAAAATCTGAATGTAGATGTGAAAAGATGCAATTGTTTTTTCTAAAAGATATCTGCAAACTCAGCCAGGTCTGGTGGTACATACCTGTGATGCCAGCACTTGAGAGGCTGAAGCAGAAGTATCACTGAGTTCAAGGCCAGCCTGGGTCGCACAGTGAGTTTGAGGCCAGCCTGAATTAAATAAAGAGACAGTATCTCAAAAAGTAACAAACCAAAAAGGTATCTGGGAAACCAAGTATATACAAAATGTCATTATTTCATTTTAAATTTGGCTCTAACTTATCTCGGTGGATATGGATAATTCATGCCTTAGGAATCTTTTAAACCTGCCGGTGATATGGAAGTAGTGTTTTCATTGTTTGCTGTGCTCCAGCATGCTCGGCAAGCACTCCGCCACTGAGCCACACCCCAGCCAGGCTGACTCTGAGATATAATATTTACATCCTCAAAGTGTGATTTCAAAACACATTTTCCTATCATATTATCTTCAGAATCCAACTTAATTTGTAGTGTAAACAATGTTACTAATAGGAATAGGTTATATATATTTAATAATGTTCATTAATAATATAAATTACATAGTAAATAAATTATAATTCTAAAAGAAGATGAATCTGATGCCTGACATAGAAGCTCAGATGGTAGGTAACAGAATCAGAAAAAGTAGAAGAAAGCCCTGTCGGATACTTTGAAACCATGCCTTTGGTCTGGTACCTCTGGTCTTCCTGTCCACAGGCTTGCCCATTTATCCTGCTCAAAGCCCCACGGTGTCCCATAATACAAGTGGTCACTTCTGCCCCTTGGCCACCTGTCTCTAGTTTCTTTCCAGTTATCTATCCTTGGAGATGGACCCAGCCCTCGCATCCAGCACACAGAAGTAAGCTTGCTGTAGTTTCCTCTGGTGTAAAGTGCTACTACTCTCTAAAAGGTCAGACTTCATACCCACAACATTGCTTCACAGCATGTATTCACGGCATCTCTGATTTTACTGATCTGAGAGTAGATTTTTCTTGTTCTTCACAGTGCAAGCAACATCCAGGCTCAGGGTTAGGAGTGCTATGTGGGTAGAGTGCTATCTTAAGTAGTAAGATATGTATGTCTCAGCCTTCCCAGCTATCAAACAAAGCCTTTTATTTGTTCAGTATATAGCAAAGTGGCTGCTCAGACTCATGTTGTAATGTGGCCCACTTAACTATATTTGAATTTCATTTACAAAACAGCCTGGCTTCAACCATTCCATATCCCTAAAAGCCTGTCAAAATCTGTTAGTTAATTCTTTTCCAATTATAATTTCAGAACTATAATGATATAGGAGTCGATGCTCTAAGTCCCAGTAGTCCTTCCTAGATCAGAGGTCCTGATGCAATGGAGGCTGATGGTTTAGCAATAATCACTGCCTTGCTTGTCCCTGGGGTAGCTGCATAAGAAGTTCATGGCCTCTTGCAGCTAAGAACACCTGCAAAGATAATCAAGACAGTCATCATTTGAGCAAACATAAATTAGAAAGGAAGATACTCATCCTTTGTTAAATGAGGTTCCTATGGATTGTTTCTTTCATCTTCCAGTAAGAATAAGCCTCAAATGGGGCATTATCCAGTCATTCCTGAATATGATCATGTAAAAATGTTTCCTTGGCCCCTGGGTCTGAGTGGAATTAAGGAAGATGCATTAGAAAGAGTACAATGAAAAACAGACACTGCCACAGCCATTAGAGAACTTAGGCTAATTGGAGGAAGACTTATAATTAAATAAGCCTAAGCACTGCTTCCTTGCATTGGCCTCTTTCTGGACAGACATGAACACTGAATGTCACAGTGGTGATGGATGGTGAGAAGAACCAAGGGCCTGAAATACAGAACACAGATACAGCAGGATAAATTGGATCTTTAGAAGCAGTGTTAAGGATTTGAGGTTCACTGTAAGACCACAGGAATCTCCAGCAAAGGTTCTGGCAGTAGGTGACCTATGAAGATTAGAAGGCAGTGAGGCTCAGGAAGACAGTTCAGGAGGACATGAGAGTCATCAGAGTAAGGCAACATTCACATAGACTTGAGGCTGCAAAATGGTGACCTGATGAATGATTCCATGTCTGGGGTGATGGTGAGTAAACAGGCAAGAGACGGGTCCAGGTATCATAGACTGGATCAAACAATGGTGCAGCTGAAAGATTTACAGGGCTTATAGGGAAATTGGTGATCAGGAAAGACACCTTTCATGTATTGACTCTGAACAAAACTGCAAGCTAAGAGCATCAGTGAGCAAAAATCCTCAATAAAATGAAGTATAGCTGGACAAGGTAGCAGCACTTGGGAGGTAGAATAGAACTGCTGAGAGTTTGAAGCCAGCTTGGGCTACACAGTGAGTTCAAAGCCAGGCTGAATTATACAGTGAGACCTTGTCTTAAAAGGTCAATCAACCAACCAATCAATAGAAGTATAAAAATCTTATGTGCACTTCAGTGGATGTGAAAGGCCCTTCACGAAAATCAGCACCCATTCATGACAAAACTAATAAACATGACTCACAAAGAATGGTCCTTTACACAATGAAGACCATCTATGACAAGCTCACCTGATCATACTCAATGGTGACAAGTAAAAAGTTTTTCCTCTATGATCAGAAACAAGACAAAGATGCAGTAAGAATAGATAAAACACATCAACAGAATGAAAAGACAACCTACAATACAGGAAAAAATTTTACCAGTGTTTCTCAGACAAAGGGCTACTATCTAAGGTATATAAATAACTTTAAAAACGAGCTGCCTGAAATTTAAAAATTTAAAAACCCAGGGATCTAAAATGAACAGATACTTTGTCATAGGAAGAAGTAAAAGTAGTGAAGAAACACATGAAGAAATGTTCAATATCACTGGTCATTTGAGAGACGCAGATGAAAACAACACAGACTCCATCTCACTCCACAAAGGATGGCTGCTCTCACAAAATCAACCAATAACAAATGCTAGCAGGGCTGTGGGGAGAAAGGAATTCTTGTCCATTCTTGGTGGGAAAGTAGACTGGTGCAACCACTGTGGAAATCAGTGTGAAGATTCCTCAAAAAACTAGGAGTAGGGGGCCGGGGAGTTAGCTCAGTGGTTCCGGCGCCTGTCTTGCAAGCACAAGGACCCGGGTTCGATTCCCCGGTAACCACATAACAATACTGGGTGTGGAGACCCACACCCAGCAGCAACCAGTACCACATACCGCAGTGCCAGGCGTGGTGGCTCACGCCTGTAATCCCAGCACTTGGGAGGCAGAGGCAGGAGGATTGCTGTGATGTGAGTTTGAGGCTGAGCTTAGGGCCAGCCTGAACCACAAAGTGAGACCCTGTCTCAAAAAAACCTAAAAAACAAAAAAAACAAAAAAGAACTAGGAGTAGAGGTCCCATTTGACTCTGCTATTTTCCTGTAAGGTATACACAACAAAGAATCAAAAGATTCATATCAGAGCAATATATGTGTACCCATGTTCATAGCAACTCAGTTTGTAATAACTATATCTTGGAAACAGCCCAAATGCCCATGAATAGGAGACTGGCTAATGAAGAAGTGTTTTTTTAAAAAAATGGAATATTACTCGGCCTTTTGAATGATAATTTTGAGTCAATAATACTTGATGTAAGGTTGAGGACATATTCATGACTAAATTAAATAGGACACATGTGCAAATACCATAACAATTCTCTAGTATAAGAAATTGAAGGTGTAAGTGAGTTCCAAAATGTCTGATAGATATTGTGAAATAGAAAGAAAATGTTCTAAATGAAAAGGGAAAGACGGGAAAGTAAAGAAGGGAAAGAAAATTTAATGGTAAAAAAGGCAACAAAGCTTGTATCTATCTATCTATCTATCTAGGGGGTGGAGGTTGTAGGAAGGGCAGAAGAATGGGAAAAAATGAGAAGCAAGATGTGTCATTTATAGGTACAAATTGTCAATGTTGAATGTGATCATACTGTATATATAAAATGTACCAATAAAATCAAATTTTAAAAAGAATAGACAAAGCAATTGAGAAAAAACCCCTATAAACCTGGAGGCAGCATATTACCTGATTTCAAATTATAAAACTATAGTAACAAAAACATCATGATATTGATACAAAAATAGACATAAAGCAGTGGAACAGAATATGGAGTCAAGAAATTAATTGAAGTGTGTCTGTTCAATTAATCTTTGATAAGATGCCAAGAACAAGGAAAGGGTACTCTTATAATTAAGTGGTGCTGGGAAATTGCCTAGCTACGTGCAAAGGAGAAAAACTGGACCCTTCATTTATAGCATACATAAAAAACAACTAGAAATTGATTAAAAACTTGAACATAAAAACTCAGAACCATGAAAATACTAGAGGAAAACCTAAGAGCTAAGTTTCTTAACATTGGATGTGGCAACTCAGTTTTTTTGGATATGACATCAAAAAACAGGCAACAAAAACAAACAAACAAGTGGAACTATATCAAACTGTACACCAGAAGCAACGACACAGTGAAAAGGCAACCTGTGACGCAGGAGAAAATATTTGCAAGACATATACTCTATACAGGGTCCTTCCAAACATGCAAGAGCTTAACTCATCATCAGCATCATCAGCATCAACTACAAGCTAATTAACCTAATTACAAAATGAGTGAAGAACTTGAACAGATAGCTTTTCAAGGAAGACATACAAATGGCTAACAAGTACAGTATTATGAAAAGGTTTTCAAAAATCACAAATCCAAGAAATGTTAGTCCAAACCATAGTGAGAGGCCATCTCACATGTGTTAGGATGGCTACAAAAAAGATGAGACAACAGTGATGGTGAAGAGGTGGAGGAATGGAACCTAGGTACCATGGTGGGGGTCAGGGGGGACGATGAATGTAAATTGGTACAACTGTATTAAAAAGAGTAGGAAGGTTCCTCAAAAAATTAAAAATAGAGTTAAAACATGATCCATCAATCCTAGTACTAGGCATAGTCCAGAGGAAATGAAATCAATATGCTAAAGAGACATCTGCACTCCCATATTCACTGGATTATTTATAGTAGCCAAAGAATGGAAAAGAAGCTCACTGTTCATGGATGGATGAATGGACAAAGAAAGTGTGATATAAGTATACAATGTGACATTATCCAGTGGTGAACAGAAAGAAACCTTGCCATTGGTGACCGTATGATTGGAGCAGGAGACATATGCTAAGTGAAATCATCCTGGCACAAGAAGACAAATATCATGTGATCTGATTTGTAGGTGAAAGCAGAGAGTGATGTTGGAGATGGAAACCGATGGATGGAAAGGTGAGGGAAATGAGTTTGTCTTAGTTGAAGAGCACAACACCTTACTTGTGAGATAACTTCAGAAGATATATTCAACATAATGACTATAGATAATAATACTGTTATAACTTAAAATGTGCTGAGAGTAGATCTTCACCATTCTTGGTAGTGTTAATCATTTCACGGTACATCCATGTATCACTAGATTAGGCAGACATACACCTTGAATACAGATTGTTTTGAGGGTGGTAGGGACAGAAACTAGGGCCTTGAGAGCGAGCACTCTACCCCTGAGCAACATCCTCAGCCTTGAGTATGTACAAATTTTGTCAACTGTAATTCAGTAGAGCCAGGGGAAAAAATGGAGAGAGGTGGGGAATGCGGATTGGAACCACAGCCTTATTTTCTTGGTTACTCTCCTTGTCACTGAGATGTATTACTTAACACCCACAGCTTAAAAGAAGGGGAGGTTTATTTTGGCTCATGTGTCAGTCCATGATCAGCTGGCTCAATGGCAGGAAGACCAAGTGGTGAAGCCTGAGGACAGTTGAGCAGAGAAGTTTACAGCAGAGCAGTGGGAAGCAGAGACAGTGCTAGGAAGAGCCAGGGAGGGGGATAAACCCTTCCAAGTCCCAGCCCCTCGGTCCAGACCACACCTCTTAATGTCAAGTCAGCTATAAACTCCCCCAATCCAATTACCTTCCCAAAGCCTCGCTTATGATTGCATGAAGCTTTAGGGAGGACACCTAGATGTACACAGTAACACTTATGCAGGCTAGAAAAATACCCTTTCACTGGACTACGTCCTTGGTTCTTTTAAAAACTTTATTTTGAGATAGGATCTCAAGTTTCCCAGGCGAGGCTTCACCTTAAGATCCTCCTACCTCAGCATCCCAAGTAACTAGGATTACAGGTATGTCACCACGTCCAGTTAGGAAAAAATTTTAAGGCAAAAGAAAAGAGAGCCCTACCAATATCTGTATAGATACTGATTTAAACAGGTAGGCAGATGCTTGGATGGGTAGACAGATGAACAGACAGGGCGAAAGGCAGTCTCTGCAACATGTAAGCGGGGAGGGAGAGGTCCAGGCAGAGGCACTGGGTATGCTCCTGGGATCAACCAGAAGTCTGGGAATGAGATTTGAAGTGGTGCTGTCACTTTGGAAAGTAACCAGAACCACAAGGACCAGGCCAGTGCAGTGAACCCAGAAACCCGTGAAGACACGGGCAGGGACGAGCAACCGGGATGAAGGAACCTGAACGTTGCCACGCACTCAGGCTGGGGTCTGTGGGATGCAGAGCCATGAGTTTGGGTGCTCCAGGGGTTCTAAGAATTCATCACTGATTCTGCTGTCTGCTATCAGGTGGTCTCATTGTATCTGATAAAATAACCCTTTGCAAGAAATTCCTTTTCCCCTCTATTTTTCCATCCTGTACCTTAAACATGATAATCTGTCTGCCCCAAATGCTGATCTTTTATAATAAAAAATGAAATGAAGCTGAAATGCTTCTGTCAGTCCAAGATAAATGAAAGTCTGAGGTTTAACAGAGCAACAGGTCAGTGACTTTGAGATACTCCATCTTGACACTATTGTGGTCATATTTATTGTCAAGTCACATTCTTGAAACAGCTTGTGCTGTGAGCCTCTGTCGCAACAGTCCTTGCTCTGTTCTGGGAGTTTATGCGGGGTCGATGCCCTGGAAGCCACAGCAACATGGATCTGTTCATTACAATAATCTCATCCAAAAGACAGCTGATTCCTATTTTTTAGGATCTTTGTGTTTGCCATTTAATTTTGGCAAACTTCAGGTTAAGAGAGATAAACACAGATATCCAGTCTTCTGTTATGTAGCAACTACTGACCTCAAGTTCAGCCAAGTACAAGAATTGCTGGAGAAAGTTCAGTTTTTCTTAATGCTCTTTTCTCTCTGTACTTAGAAACACCCTTTTCTAGGCAGTGGACTAAATCTATTTAACAAATGGAATCAAAAGATATTTCTGTGACTCTATCAAAGACTCAATGATACACTCATGTGCCATAACCAGGAAGGGAAAGCTAAACTTGTCTTCAGTTAATCAGTCTGCGAAGTCTCCCATTCCTATAGGCCTCCTCACGGGCTGCGCCACTCCTCAACTGGAGAGACAGCGAAGGGAAAGGCTAAGACTCAAGCGCTATGAACATTCACTCACTGGAATTCTAGCAGTACTGGGAGATAAAGAAATTATACACTTAAAGTTCTAGGTTCCTTAGGCACACTTCAAATTCCATATTCGACTCTATAGTTGCACAATTTGGAATTAGAACCCATTTGCACTGAACCAAGAGGAACACAGGTCATTCAGCCTAGTGGACAAAGGATGCTCCTCCCACGTCCCTCGCTACTCCGGGAGGCCACAAGTTTCCTGTTTCCGATCACCTTCTGCAACGCTGAGATTCACGTGATGTTAATTGCCTACTCCAGCCTGCTCACAACAGAATTTCAGACTCAAATGGTTGTGGTGATTCTGACCAGAACAAAGGGTGTCACGTCCCTGCTGAAAGCTCTTCCACAGCTCCCTACCAGGCAGCACTGATCAAACTTTTCCTTACAACAATGGACTTCATATACAGATAGAGACAGGTGACAGATCGAAGGCAGAGACAGACAGGTGACAGACAACTACAGTGATCTCCTTCTCTTTATCCTGAGGCTTGGTTTTCCAGTTGCAGTGTCTATGATCAATCAGGTAGCAAAAATAATTTGCATTTATTTTTCCTCTTCCCAACTGCATGGAAATGAGATTCATTCTGCCCATGAGGTTTGCCAGTCTCAACATTTAAATTTTCTATTTTCTTATTAAGTCAAGAATTTTTGGTCTGGGATGTAGCTCAGAAGCACTATGAACCTGCCAGGCAAGCACAAGGTCCTGAGTTCAACCCACTGCCACAAAAAAAGAACTTTGACTTTTGTCACTGAAAGTTCCATCAATGTACTTGAATGGCCTGCAACAGTACTCTGATGATTTGGGGCCACTGTGAAGTAAAACAGGCTTACTGCTCACTCCCGTGGTGATCCAGTGACAGTGTTATCCGGTGATCCGGATAACATTGCTGCTTGGACACTGAGAGAAATTATCTTATAGCATTTATTATTACAGCACACTATTATAATCCTTCTATATTGTGAATAGTTCTTGCTATCTCATAGTGCTTAATTTATAAATTAACTTTACCACAGAGGTATGTGGATAGGAAAAAACACGTTATATGTTGGGTCTAATGCTACCCACAGCTTCAGGCACTCACTGGAGCTCCTGGAGCATCCCCCTACAGATAAGAGGGGCATGCTGTACTTTCTTCAAACACACTCATGTCACAGATGTGAACATCAGAAGGTAAGTTCTAAAGTCACACAGCAGAAAGTGATAGACTTGGCACTTTCACCAAGCGAGTGCTCCTCCCTCATCCAGATGGTTCCTGGTAACCCACCTGCTCAGATTCAAGGCCACAGGCTGAAAGGAGGCGACTTCCTCAAAGCTCTGGCCTTGTCTATGTAAGTCATACAGACTTCACATTCTTTCATAAGATTTACCATGATTTAAAAAAGAAAGACACAATGATTCCTTTATTGTGCTCATTTAGAAGGGGACAAAGGAGGAAGAGGAAGAAGAAGAGGAAGAAAGGAAAAGGAGGAAGGTGGGGAGGAAAACATACTGGGGAAGACACAGAGAAACTGGAACTCTTGTGTGTTGTTGGAATGAAAAATGGTACAGTTGTTGGAGAAAACACGGTGGCAGTTCCTTAAAAACTAAACAAAAAGATCATTTGCACTAGCAATTCCACTGCTCAGTGTGAACCCAAAAGATCCGAAAGCCAAATGTGGAAAAATATTTGTACATTCACGCTCATTGAGATATTGTTCACAACAGCCAAAAGGTAGAAATTACCCAAATGAGTGTTGATGGATGAATGAGTAAACGAACTGTGAATTACATGCCAATAAATTACCCACTTATAGAATATTATTTCTGCCATAAAAAGTAAAGAAATTCTGGTATACATCACAGCAAGGATGAACTTTGAGGACTTATGCTGGGTGAAAAATGTCAACAAAAAAGAAATATTTTTGTATGATTTCCTTTACAGGAGGTGTCCAGATAGTTAAATTTATAGCGGCAGAATGTAGAATAGTGGGTACAAAAATCTGTGGAGAGGGAAAAATGGGCACTTGTGGTTTAATAGATTTGTTTAAGAAAGTCAAAAGTTCTTAGAGCTGAATGGGTTATTGAACAATGTGAATCTTATGAACTAAATGTACAAAAATGGTGAACAGATGGAAAAAGATGTGGCAAGAAAAAGCGCCATGTAAAAATAATGATTTTAGAGAATGCAATTGTGGTGTCTGGTCATCCAGTGCTTCAGGAAGCTGAGGAGGGAGGATCAAGCTCAGAACTTGACTCAGCTCAGAACTTGCAGAACTTGACAAAACTTTATACCAAAAAGGATGGGGGCCATTGGGAATGTGGCTCAAGGGTAAAGGCTGTGGGTTCAATTCTGCAAAACAAAGTGCTAACTATTTACCAGTTAAATTGCACAGTAATATTTCATTAAAGAAGACGCATGATTATCTATACTTTCAAATAACTCTGAATACAATGTTTCCTTAAATTTTTCCTCAGTTAAATAGGGAAAATTAACAATCAGATCTTGGAGAACATTAAACAGTATTCACTGACCAGGTTAGACACTCAGAGATGTGGCTGTTATTATACACAAGGCCCAGGAGTCCGCCTCTTGGTTCATCTCCTGACAGCATCCTTGGGCAATTTCTATTGCCTATGACCTTCAGTACAGAACCATCACTTTCAATCAGTGGACATTCATGAAATTCATATTAAACAGTGCTAAGATTTCCATTTCACCTCAAAAAATGGCTGCTTTCTGGGCAAGGAATTTAGCTCAGTGGTTCTGATGCCTGCCTTACATGTGCAAGGACTTGGATTCAATCTCCGGTAACCACATACCACAGTGCCAGACATCGTGGCTCACGCCTGTAGTCCCAGCACTTGGGAGGCAGAGGCAGGAAGATTGCTATGATGTGAGTTTGAGGCTAAGCTCAGGGCCAGCCTGAACTACAAAGTGAGACCCTGTCTCAAAAAAACCAAAACAAAACAAAAATGCTGCTCTCAAGAAATCAGCCAACAAAAAATGCTGGTGGCATTGTGGGGGAAAAGGAACCTTTCTCTACTGTTGGTGGGAGTGTAGACTGGTGCAACTCATCAAGATTCTGCAGAAGATGTGGTTGTTTTATACAATGAAGTACTACTATGCCTTAATAGATGTGTTTCGGACATTTATAGTTAAATAGATGCACTTGAGAACATACTCTTAGGTGAATAAATTTGACACATGTGTTAAAATACCACATTGTTTCTCTGGTATGAGAAACCAAAAGTGGAAATAAGGACTAAAATGTATAATGGAAGTTGTGAA
>PVIR01032173.1:0-18807 GCA_004026965.1 Petromus typicus
TGAAAACTACATGTGATGCATCCTCTAGAGCAGATATCTGCTTCTGGAATAATTTATATTACGTCCTAAAAATTTGATTCTGAAATGCACCTTTCTCTGGTTCATTCACCTATGTTCTTGGGTTCCAGTTAGTAGTCATATAAAAGAGTGCTACAATTATTTACTCATAATTCTAAATCTCATATATTTTAAATGTTGATATATTTTAGAAAATAAAATTGATTTATAAATGACAATAGTTAACTATGGAAAGTCAAATAGTAACTATATTAAAGAATGTTTTAACAAATATTTCAGTTACATCTTTCTATATTTATCAATCATTTCAATAACTAATTTTATTTCTACATATTTGCCCCTGTATGGAAAAATTATTTTATAAATTAGAAAATATTGGGTTTAGTTATTTTATCTTACTATTGTTTATCATATAAATCTTCCATGATTTAATGTTTTATAATTACTTTTTATAATTATCATTTTAATCTATTATGCTACTATATATTGATTCATTTTATTCCAGTGCTCAGCCTAGGGAGATCATTTTATTTTTGGTTGTTTTGTTTTGGGGGTTTTTTGGTACAGTTTGTGCAGGACTAGGTTTTCTGTTTGCTTTGAGCTACTAAGTTATAGAGTAACCTGATATATAGCAATGGATAATTAGCATAGATATCATAAATAAAACCTTAAACAGTTAAATATGGCTATAGTTTATACAAGAAAGACAAAGATTTCTAATCAGCCAAACTACATTCAAAGTAAAAAATGTTGGCTTTATATGGTAAATGAATATACAGTTTAAGAAATAAGGTAAATATGGTTTCAGTCTAAATAAAATACATATGTATGGATTATACTTCATAGTTACCACCTTTAATTATCTTTTCCAGGTAACTATTCACCCATATCTTTGTTTAGGTTGGAAGGTTTTAATATAAAATACAAAATCTTTCAATCAGTTTCACAGGGCTCATAAATTACCCTGAGTCTATGGACCTCAATATTTTTAAATTGATTTTATTGGTACATTTTATACATACAATACAATCACATTTAACACTGAGAACTTGTACCTGTACATGATATATCTTTTTTATTTTTTGGTTTTTTTGAGACAGAATCTCACTTTGTAGTTCAGGCTGGCCCTGAACTCAGCCTCAAACATACAGCAATCCTCCTGCCTCTGTCTCCCAAAGTCTGGGATTATAGGTGTGAGTCACCACACCCAGCACTGTGATATGTGGTACTGATTTCTGGTGGGCCTGAGTCACCATGCAGCATTGTTGTATGTGGTTACCAGGGATCAAACTAGGGCCTTGTGTTTGCAAGGAAGGCACTGGAGCCACTAAGCTAAATCCCCAGCACTACACAAGATATATCTTGATTCTCATTGGACCTCAATTTTTATATGATGGATATTAGTGTCATATTTATTAATAGTCAGTTTATTAAATACTCTGTTATTAGATGCAAGCAGTTTGAGCAAAATTAAAAGTTACACCATGAGAAAACTAATACAGATACAGAGATATCAGCCTTTGAGGTCTACTTTAGTTACATGAATTCGCTAGTTAAGGGTGAATGCAAAGAGATACACCCAGTGACTGTTCTTGCAGTTCCTCAAGTATTTAGCTACCTAGAGGCATGGCTTGCTCTGGTTTCCAGAAACTCTTAGTGAAGAGGACTTTCACTGAGTAGGTCCATGTACTGTTTCTGAGATCAGACAAGATCAGGCATGTTCAGGGTGGTATGGCCATAGACAGTCCATGTACTGTTTTCAACAAGAAGCATCTGGACCCCAGGGCCGTGTCTCGGAAACAACGGGGCCACACATTGGTCCTCAACTTCCCACCTATGGACTCCATGCCCTGGCCCCAACCACTTGCCAACTCCAAGCTGTCTCTTGATTTTGTTTCTTTTCTGCATGTGGAAGAAGAGGCACCAACTGACCCATCTGAACATGGATGAGGCCAGTGCCCAAGGAGAGAAGGTAAGCTTGGTAGCCAGCAGATCCAAGGAGAAATTATGAACCTGCCCTGCAGCACCAGCCCCAAGAAGAGTCCACAGCTATTGTAAAACCACAAAGCTAGCCTGGAGTCTGACTCAGAGTGGCTCCTTCACAGCAGGCTAGCATTCAAGGGGAAACCCAGTGCTGGTGCTTGCCATTTGCCCGAGACTGTTTAGTCAGATGCTTTCTTGGGAATGGATTAATTGTTTAAGATGAGCCAGGAGCTGCCTCAGAGTGGATAGTTACCACAGTCTGTTATGTACAGATAGAGGAGTCCCTGGAGCAAGGGACACAGCACAGGCTCACAGCCTTAAAGCTGGGTGAAGAAAATCACGACTTGCTGGATTCCAAAAGTCCAGGTCCTAGAAAGAAACCACTCTAGAAATGTAAGGGAATTGGGGTTTTTTTAGTCTATTTTTTTCTCTGTCTTTTTTTCTTCTTTTGTTTTTCAAGAGTTTGGGTCTTTTATCTCCTTTCCTTTTTGTCTTTTCTCTTCTTCTCATTTTAACTTTTTAAAATTTTAATTCTTTTCTTTATTTGCTTTCTATTTTTTTTCTTTTTTCTTCTTTTTCTCTTTTGTTCCCTTCTATTCCTTCAATTTTATGTAATTAATTTCCTTTTATTCCCCAACAGAATGATCTCTCTCACTTTTCTCTCCCTCTTATTGCCCACTGATTAATTTTTCAAATTTTGCTTACTAATACTGTTCTTTATCTCCTCTAGCTTTACTGGAACAATTATTAAGCTTTATGAATCTTTTGACAGTGAATTCTGTGGTATTACTGCTGAATACCCTTCTATTATTGATAGAAGTATAGTTGGAGCCAGTGGAATTTGCTTGTCTTCGTGTCTGTACTAGTGGTGGCAAACGTACGGCACAGAGAGGACACAGAGGGCCCCTTGGTCAGCATGAGCCACGTAGGCCTAGCCAAGGTCTGACAAATTATCACCATGCCCACAACAGCAAAGAGCATGTCAACAGTGCAAAAGCACAAGAACCAAATCAAATGCAATGGCTAAGGTAGTGGTTAGGTTCAGTGGGAAAATTTGATTTGATTCCTATCCAGGCAAGTTTGTGAGCAGAATCCCTGGAAGGGTGAAGTCTGTGAACCAAGGTGCCACTGTAAAATATACATAATAGCAAACAGGGAGACAAGTTTTTCACAAATGGGATAATCAAGAGATGGGGGGGGGAGCTGGAAGAAAGAGGGGTTTTTTTATTCAAATCTTTGTTGATACATTATGAATACAAATCCTCATCGCATTCAGCATTGAGATTTTGTGCCAGAATATGACACGACTTGATTCTCATTTTTCCCCTTCCCCTCTGCCCTGCAACCCCCCCCCCACCGTGTCCTATATACCAGGCTTTGTTTCCTTTTTTCTTTATTACTATCACATTCTTTTCCCCCCTCATTATTTACCCCTACACTTGAGGAAGAGGGTTTTTAAAAGTATTAAGACATGTTAAGCAGATGTACCAACTCCCCACTCTGCTTGTAATTATTATATATTGCAAATGTATGTACTAATGAAAATCAAAGTTAAAGAAAAGAAAAACAATAACAACAAAGGATCTAAGACTATACCTTTGCTTAGTTTGGCTTTTTCATCTAGTTTTTGTTTTGATTTATTTTGTTTTATACTTTGTTTGCAGACAAAATATTTTATGTACATTTTCTGCAATGTTTAAGTCATTAATAATAAGAATTTGTGGGCCGGGGATATAGCTCAGTGGTTCCGGCACCTGTCTTGCAAGCTCAAGGGCCCGGGTTTGATCTCCAGTAATTACATAACAATACTGGGCATGGAGACTCACACCAGCAGCAATCAGTACCACATACCACAGTGCCAGGTGTGGTGGCTCAGGCCTGTAATCCCAGCACTCAGGAGGCAGAGGCAGGAGGATTGCTGTGATGTGAGTTGGAGGCTGAGCTCAGGGCCAGCCTGAACTACAAAGTGAGACCCTGTCTCAAAAAAAGAAAAAAAAGAAGAAGAAGAAGAAGAAGAAGAAGAAGAAGAAGAAGAAGAAGAAGAAGAAGAAGAAGAAGAATTTGTATCTAATGTGATTCTCAATGTGCTGTAAATATTTTTTTAACATTATAAACAGAGCTACAAGGCCAATATATACAAACAAAACAATGCTAACACTTGAGGAGTACAAATACCTTTGCTTGCAGGAGAGTGATAATAAAATCTAAAAGAAACTCTTGAGAAAGAAAAATCTCACAATGTTGATTTAACAGTTTTCTTTTTATATATAAAGGATTCATAGTGATTCAGAGAAAAGAAAATTTGGAAAGCTATTGGGTTTCTTACCTTGGCAGCTGTGGATTGAGAAATGACCTGTAGTGACTGGCCCTGTGTGTGCGCACCTGGATCATGGGGCCATATCGTCAGTAGTCCATCACTGCAGCCACTGGAGAGCATCCTGCCATCCAGCGACCACTTCAAAGCACACACAGCTTGCTTGTGGTAAAGTGCTCCAACTTGATGCTGGGCCGCTCGAACATCGTGATGATAAACACGGCCCAGTCTTGACCCACTACATGGGAGTACAGAGGAAGGTTTACATAACAAGAAAATAAAAATAAGCCCTACTGCCACACAGGCATCGACAACATGGAGGACAGGACAATTCGAAGGAAAAGTACAGAAAGATCCAAATACATGCAGAAAATCCTTGGGTTAATAAGAAGGGAGCATTCTACCTTGATGATTCAATTCTTGGTGAAATTATTTGTCTAGCAGAATTTCAAATGTGGAATTGAAAAGTATCCTTTGACAGATGGCTCTAAGGACTCTGACATGATATAGATAGCCGTGGAAAAGATAAACTCAGAACACTACTAGACTGTCGCAGGTAGCAATTTATGTACTAGACCTCAGAAATATTACTGTTTCTAGAATGCTTCCATTGATCTCAATGAAATGGTTTTAGCATGTATTTATGGTAAATATTAGACAGAAATTTATTACCTTTTTTTCTAGCACATATGTTCCTGTTGAGTTACAGATCCTTATTTTTGCCAGTGTTACTAATATGCAAAAGGAATTTAAAACTGTCACAGATAACTGCAATATTATTCCATAAAAATCAGTGGATATGAGTTTTATTCATTCTGTGATTTAAATTTAAAAAACAATTTAAAAATAATCCAACCTCTTCTTCAAAGATAATTAACTCTATTGGGACAAATTTGATATTCTAAGGAATAAATTTTGACAAAAATTTTGAAATTTCTTGAAGTCTAGTTTCGTTTCTAGATTATGCACAATACTGCAGAGCACTGTAACAGCATGGGCTCCAGACCGGACTGTGTTCAAATCCTGACTGTCCCTTACTAACCATGCCACTTCAGTCCAGTGTCTCAGTTTAGGTCAGCAAAATATCCTCTTACCAGGTTTTACCTGTTACAGAGAAACCTTTGGCTTGGGGAAATTTTACATTTCATCTGAACAACTTAGAATCCTATGAGAAAGACTTGTAGCTTCCATGGTATATGTGGCCAGTTGGACCTGTGTGTTACCAAAGATGTGCATATCCGAGAAGGTAGAATCATACCTAATAAAATCCCTAATGTCCTATTTTGTTTCATTTTGCTATTATTGTTAAACATGAAAGTTCTGCTTACACAGTCCCCATAACCGTTTGGTGACACAAACACAATTGGCTCAGATAGGATGTTTCTCACCTGCTAAGGATACAGTGGTTCCAGCTCAGCGCCCCAACTACTGACAAGTGACCTTGCATATTCCTCAGACACTTGTTAGCTACCACGTCCCATAACTGAAAAACATGCATAAGCAGATTTACACAGCTCGGGCCTCTTCATAATCCACCATCTTCTCAAAGCAGACAGCTGATTACTTTTAACACAGCCAGTGCATTACTAACTAAGTGAAAGCGCAGAATCGTTAAGTCCAAACAGCCATTCTCAGCTCAGACTGCATATTAGGATCACCTGGGGAGCTTCTGAAACACTGAGGTCATAGCAGCACTGGTTTAGTTGGTGCAATAGGGCCAGGGATGTGGTGTTTGCTTTAAAGCTTCCAAGATGAATTCAACAACTAAGGGCCGAACACCATTATAAAACTTTTAGATCTTTATAAACTGTGGGGAATTTTAAGCTTTGAAACTCACTTAAAAGTTACCAACAAATAAATACACTGAGTATTTCTTGTGTAAAATGCCAGGAGTGTGCCAAATTTGGAGTTTTTCAGATTTTGGAATATTTTTGAAGAATTTTACCAGTTGCAAATTTCCAATCCAAAATATTCCAAAATCCAAAACATTTGTATTTATATCTATGAATAAAATTTAAGTACCTCAACATGTCTAACAGTCAGAAATTCAGTTTACACTAAGGGTCCCATTCCTGCCAGCTAGAGGTTATATTCTGACCTATGAGAAGCAAAAAGTTTGATATAACAGGAAATCATGACATGCCTTTCACAAGATTAAATATTCTTGGCACTGGTCACAAAGCAGTGAAGATGACCTAGGGTCTCCTAAATGATGTGCTACATGACAGTACTGCCTACACTATTGCTAATAAGGGATCATAACAATGACTCATGGGGAATTAGAGACATTGGTGAAAACTTGATAAATCCTCACCTCAGAAAGACAATGAAAATGAATTCCATTCATTTTATACAGCTCTACTCATGGGTTTGTCTATTTCCAGTTTTTACTTTTTTATTAATAATGCATATATTTGTAATATATAAGGATTACATTCTTTGTGGAAAGTTAGTGTCTGGACATAACACATCTTAACCTTTTTTCATCTTTTTTCTCTCCTTCCTTCACTCCACCTGCATTTCTTTGTTCCCTGCCCTTTTGCAACAGATCTACGTCCCTGTTTCTATCACTTTACTCCTCGTCACAGCTTCAGGTAGGAAGGAACTAGAAGAATATCTCCCTCTTTCAAAAGTTCCAAAACTAGAGTGTCTACAAACCCAACATGAGTTGAAGAGAAACGATTTTTCACAAATTAAATTTTTGCGGAAATCTGTGATTGTGGTGAAAGACCAGAATACCGTATCCTTATCTCCTCATAAAATACCACGAAGGCAGCAGAATAGTATCTCTCCTGACTTCCCACAGCCTCCGTGACACATCTCATCTAGTTTCTCTATTGTATTAGTAAAAGTCGATCTTAGTTATCTCGGAATTACACAGGGAACATTCTGAGAATACAAACAGTCCCGTACTTGCACTTCTCCTTCACTGGTGCCCACTGCCAAGCACGTCCCGTTTTTCATCCAGGACACAGAAGATACATAATTACAAGTGAGACTCAAGTCGATGTTCTCAACCCCACTGTGGTTTTCTCCGTTCCAGATGTGTACGGCAGACCCAAGGGCTACAGCAACAAGATTTTGAAAACTCCAGTCTAGAATATTCAGATCTATAAGAAAAGTACATCAAATCAGGAAGATTACACAGCCACACAAAAATGTTTTTCCATAACCAATTTAGCCAGTGTAAGGGGGGAAAGTCAATCTCTTACCCAAGGTCAGCTGGAAAATAGAATCATCAAGTAGATCACTAGAAGTTTGATAATAAAATCTATAATAGAATCTGGTTGCAGACTCACAGTATAATAACTGATAATGTTTATCATTTATGCTTTAAATACATTGTTTAGAGACACAAATACACAAAGCTTTGTGTATTCATCTACTATTATTTGTATATATGGATCTCATCTAACAGATGATTAAAAAGTAAATGTACATAATTATTATGGAAACATCCTTGGGCCTGGGCTCTACATATGCAAAATATCAAAATCTCTTGTGACCAAAAAGCACTACTAACAAATCTAGAGGAATGATGCCTTGTTTATGTTACCGAGAAGTTAACAACTTACTTGTCATAGTAAGAACTCCGACTACAAAGAAAAATCATGCTTATATGATCATTTTTTAAAAATTACCCCCCCATCACAAACTCTTAATCCAACTGACACATACCAATGCCATCAGTGGATTATAACTCTAAGGTTACCTATATATAAGAATTATCAAGAGCGAGGATTTATCTCAGCAGTTCTGGCATCTACCTGGCAAGTACAAGGTCCCAAGTTCAATCCCCAGCACCACATACCACAGTGCCGGGGGTGGTGGCTCACACCTGTAATCCCAGCACTCAGGAGGCAGAGGCAGGAGGATTGCCATGGGTTCCAGGCTGGCCTGGGCTACATGGTGAGTTCAGGCTCAGCCTGAACTACAAAATGAGACCCTGTCTCAAAAAACAAACTCCAAAAAAGCTAAAAAAAAAGAATTATCAGATAAAGATATTAAAGCAGCTATTAATTCTTCATGAGACAAGGAAAAACACACTTGAATTAATAAAAAAGATGGAACACCTCAGAAGAAAAACAAAATAAATTTTCCATGTACAGAGAATAGAAACTATAAAACAAAATTTTAAAATAGAAGTCATAAAAATCATGAAATGAAAATATTAAAACTAAAAATAGAAACTCTAAAAAATTCTAAGTAGCAAAATATAAACCACAGACAAGAGTTCATGAAGAGGTGTACAGATAAAGAGAAGTCACTGAGTCAGAATAAAGAGAAAAGGTTTTTTTAAGGAGTGAATACCCACCCCCGGGACATGTAGAATAATATCCAGAGACTGCTAGAAGCACAAAGAACAAGGTTTCATATGGTCACAGAGTTCTCATCAGAAAATAAACATCAAGAGTCAGTGGGACAACATCTGTAAAAATGTTGGGAGGGAAAATCTCCCAACTTCAAATTCCATGTCTAGTAAAAATGTCACAACATGGAAGGGGAAAGATCCATGCCAAGTGCTGGCCAATAATCCAGTCAGCAAGAAATGGTAGTCTAATGAGAAACTATGTAAGAGGAAAACTGAGATCATCAACAAGAACGAGTACACTAAAATTGGGAAACAGCTGAGTAAATATAAAGGACCATCCTTTTCATCCTAAGAAATTTAAAATGCTTTTTAAATTTTACTTTTTAAGATAAAGGTTATAACAGCATATAATAACTATGTAAACAATAGTAAATGACTATAGTAACTACAGTAAAACTATAGCAAAGCACATAATAACTATAGTAAACAAAGAAAGTCACAAAGTTGGGGGTAACTATTGACTACAAGAATTTTATGTGTCTTGTGTAAGATGCACAACAGTAATACACAATACAAAACATAGCCTACAATAAATCAGGTAAGGCAGAAGTAGAAAACATGTCCAAGAAATAAGCCTTAGGCACACCAACAAAAAGTCAGGAAAAAAGCAATATAAAACTAAAAGGTTTACATGTTGATTTTTTTTTTTTTAATGAGAGAATGGTATATCAAAGAGGATGAATTGGTCAGCTTTCTCCAGTGTAGATGACAGACTTAGGTAAATAAGATCTAAGATTTAACTGACAGATTTAATAATAAAGGTTCCTTGGTGATGTTTGGATTAGCAGTTTCAAAGGAAAGGCGAGATAACCAGACTCAAACCACGAAGGCGAAGCCAGCCATGTGGCCACGCCTATAATCCCAAGTACTCAGGAGGGTGAGGCAGGGGTATTGCTGTGAATTCAAGGCCAGCTTAGGCTACACAGTGATTTCAAGGGCAGCCTGGACTACATACCAAGGCTCTGTCTCAAAAAAGCAGAACAAAAAAGAAAACAAGAATGCAGTGTGGGGACAGAAATGGGAAATTGTCAGTATAAAATTTTTGATATTTTTTGCTATCAAGGGAAGGGAAAAGGAGAGTTACAGCTTGAAAGAAAAGTAGTAACAAAAATTATTTCTTTTCTTTTTTTTCTTTAGACAAAGTCTCACTTTGTAGTTCAGGCTGGCCCTGAACTCACTATGTAGCCCAGGTGAGCCTTGAACTCACGGCAATCCTGCTGCGTCTACCTCTCAAGTGCTGAGATTACAGGCGTGAGCCACTATGCCTGGAAAAAAATTATTTCTTTTTAATATGAATGTTGTGGTCTCTTAATATTTGAAATTTATCCTCTTTAGTTGAGTATAACAATAAATAATCTTAGCGAAGAAGCTGGTAGCCAGGGAGGCTGAGGCAGAAGGATCATCACAAGTTCAAGGTCAGCCTGGATTACATAGCATATTCAAGGCCAGGCTGAACTACACAGCCACAGCAAGACTTTGTCCCTAAACACACACACACACACACACACACGCACGCACATGCACACGCACGCGCACACACACACACACATACATACATAAAAGAGTAGGAAGGTAGAGAATTATTCCCCTAATTTTGCCTCTTTTGCGCTTTCCTTTCTGTAAATGTTTCCTTTCCTTCTGCCTCGCTTTCCCTCACCCAGAGCCACACAGGTTCACTCTTGTCTTTAAGCATAATCATCCAGCCTACACTCTAGTTCACTCCTTTAACTACCAGCTTCATTTCTAATGATCCTCTGAGCCTCTTCATGTCTAACAGCTTCCTCTATATAATGTCCCAACAATAGTCTTCCCTCTCCACATCTCCTCCCTACCAACCAGTCTTCCCAAGGATACCAGCGTTCTAGTGCTTCAGAAAGTGTTATGATCTTAAATTCATCCCTTAATCTTAAATTCGGGATCTTACTCTCTGATAATTCTTGCCTAGTAACTACATTCTACATAATTTGCTATGAATTTTCCTTTGATATATCTCGTAGTCAAAAACTCTGAAAACAGACCTAAATTTCTACACCTGACTTTGAATTTCTTCATTATCTGCATCCACTTATCTACATACCAGTCCCCAATTTATCTTCTCGTTCTCATTAATTATCATTAATTACCCACAGCCAAAATTGTTCTCTGTTCTCCCTCTACCCTTACAAATCTTACTCGCCTTTCAAGATCCAGTGTAAGCTTGAATATGCTGGCAAAGTCTTTGTGGACCATTCCAGAGCTCACTGATCGCCCTATATTCCTTACATCTCATGATGCCCCCTAATTCATTCTTTAGAGTCTACACTGACAAGTTGGTATCAGTTTCAGGGGAGTTAGTGCCATTGCACTAACTATCCTGCATAGGTTAACTACATAGGTTACAAGCAAGGCACATAGCAAGCAGACTCATTGTTCTGTAGTTATTTTATTGATTGAATTTACTTATGCTTAAAATAGAGTGGGAATTACCCCCATTATTACAGTTCATTATAATATAACAAAAATTTATTAATAAGTAACAATTCTCATGCCCCCTCACCAACAATATCCATTCCTGAATGGGAAATTTGCACAAGGAAAAGCTATATGCATTAACCTTTGTTGCATGGTACGTCCTCGGGACAGAACACAAAGGGCTGTTTGGTTCCAAGAGAATCAAGTTGCGAGTCTAGGACAGCACCCTGGATGCACTTCATCACTTCAACTTCTCAGTTCAAAGTAACTTACAGTAATCATTTCGAAGGCCAGTAAGATGAATCTTCACATTTGCTTGGCACATGGCGTTGCTCACATCTCTGAACGTTTTAAGATGAAAGGATTCATCTCTGACTCCATCTCTACAGCCTGCAAGAAACAAACAGTTCAACATTTCTCTGTAATTCAGAAAATGTAATATTTATCATTATGAGCACTAAAGATCAGAGAGAAAAAAAAGTAGTCATTATAAAACTGTAGTACAAACAACAGGAAAAGAAACAAAATAAAGAGGTCTTCAGCATTAAACTATTAAAAACGAGTCAGTGTTGAATGTAATCATAATGTATATATAAAATTTACCCAAAAAATCAATTAAAATTTATTTAGTGATAGTTTTTACTTAAAAATACAAGAATATTTGACCTAAATGTAGATGACAGGCCTTACGGGGACACATGGGGCTAATACATTATACTTTGAATATTTACTCAGTGATTTGAGATCTTAAAATCAAAGTGAGTTTTACATATCTGTACCTCCATTACATTTACTCATATTTCTAAACAAGGCTTATGACTCTTTCTCAATTAATATTTGCTGGTTCATTGATTGTAGCTTTTTCTCTCATTGTGCACCAAGGCACACCAAGTCACGACTTCTGATTAATTTCACCCATGACCATATCCCATGCGATCAAGACCATAGCTTTTGTTTTAAATTCTCATCAAAAGAGTCTACTAAGTCCTAACCACAGGCCACTGCCTTTTCATCTCCAACCCACTTAGTTTCTGACCAAACTGATAATGATAGTAATCATCAGGAAACAAGACAAGTTAGGTGATTGTGGTTTTCATGACCAAATGATTTCTGATAAAAGCATGAGAGTGTCATACAATATACTAAGAAACCAAATTATTACTCATAAATTCCCACCTCAGTGTAAGCAATGAACACCTGCGGTTATGGACAGAACTACAAGTTTACTAGAAATACAACTGCTATTAAAGTATCGTGACATTTTCTTTAAAGTCAATACCCAAGGTATCAAAAAAACCCTCCTACAATTAACTAAGGTTGGAAGATATATAAGGTTAATATATAGTACTCAATTTCACTCTTCTTTGCCAGAAATAAACAACTGAAATTTGAAATTTTAAAATATCTTTTATAATAGTTCCCAAAATACAAAATATTTGGGTACCTGTCTCAAAAACATATATAAGATATATATGGAAAAAACTAAGTACTCTGGAGAAAGAAATAAAAGAAGATATAAATACATGGACAGATATTTCCATGTATAAGGCTAGAAAAGCTCAGTATTATTAAAGTATCAGTTCTTCTCAATTTGATATATCGATTCAACATACTCCCAAAGTCCAGCAAGATACTCTGTGGACATTGCTAAACTAATTCTAAAAGTTATATTGAGATGCACAGACCCAAAGTAAATAATTTAATATTGAAACAGAACAAAAAGAAAAGATTTTCACTATCCAACTTGAAGACTTACTATAAAGTGACACTAATCATGACACTGCACTATTGGCAAGAGAATAAACAGATCTGTGGAACATCTTTTTAGTTTAAGAACATAAATACTAAGATATTTCAAAGTAAGAAATCAACAAAGGAATTAGGGAGAAGATAGTATGAAAAAGAAGATGGTAGGAATGAAGAATAAATTAAATGTAGCTCAGTGAGAAAGCCCTGGGTTCAATTCCCAGTACTAAAAATTAAAAAAAAAAAAAACACCATATTTAGTGTTTATAACAGGTCTGTTCATAGCAGCTTTTACTCCAAAACTTGGAAGAAACCAAGATGTTCTTCTGGAGATAAATGGATAAAATCTAGT
Source organism: Petromus typicus (assembly GCA_004026965.1). NCBI lineage: Eukaryota > Metazoa > Chordata > Mammalia > Rodentia > Petromuridae > Petromus > Petromus typicus. The sequence continues at coordinate 13,237 of PVIR01032173.1, forward strand.
ACCATCATATATATTCAAAATGTAACTGAAAAATACAGTAAGTGATTGATTTTTTTAAAATATATTACAGCAAAAGAGGGTCAAGGATTAAGCTCAAGTGGTACCACACTTACCTTGGAAGCACAAGGGCCCAAGTTCAATTCCTGGTGCCACCGAAAAGAAATTTTTTTAAATATATTACAGCAAAAGATACATAGCCATTAATCCCCTTCAAGAGGGGATGTAAAACACACCTATCCCACGTTCTTGCCACTTTCTGAAGCAGTTCTGGATCCTCCTTCATGAGTGTCTTTACTTATGTTGTCTTGGCTCCCTCATCCTATTATGATTCAAAACGTTTATCTTTCATTATCATTTTGACCTTGGAAAAAGCCAGAAGTAACATGGCACCAGATCTAGTGAATAAAGTAGATGAAGACATTCCACAAGGTTTTTACAAGCCTGCTTTTCCAACAGGTGGCACTTGCAGCACTCACTATATGTTTTTTAATCATGCCTCATAAAGACAGTCATGAAAGAGGAATTCCCAAACTCTTCTTCACACAATGGCAGGAATGATAAGATGAAAGTATTTGTGCAAGGGGAAGTAATCTGAAATAGCAATGCCAAAGTCTCGTTTATTGTAATATTTGTTTTAATTTAAACATTTACCTTATATTTTGATCATCCCATGTACTAATATTCAGCACTGAACACAAATGAGCTTTCAAGACATACAAAACCATGAAGGGAATATAAATGCATATTGCTAAATTAAATAAGCCACTCTGAAAAGGTTAAATGTTGAATGATTCCAACTGTATGACATCACAGAAAAAGAAAACCTATGAACACAAAGAAAAGGTTACCAAGGGAAAGGAAAGAAGGAATAGGCATTTTAGGACAGTGGAACTATTCTGTATGATAATGTAATGGTGAATGCATGTTATTTATTTGTCAAAATCCATAAAATATTTTTAAAAACCCACAAAATCAACTCAAGTAATGAATTAGTATATTCAAACTTCTGAATGGAACTAGAATTTATGGCCAAATTTAAATCAAGTAGAAAAGCAGAAAGATATTTTTCAGAAATAGCAGCTATAACATGAGGCAAGTCCCAGGATGACAAATGTACAAGTAGAACAGCTTGTTTAGCAGGCTCGTAGGGAGCTCACCAAGGAAAAGAGAGATCTAAAGAGAAAGTAAGTGGAAAATGTTGTCATTAGATGTGGAGCAAAGCATCGGCATTACTAGTTTCTCGGGCAAGTTATACTAGAAAAGAAAAACACTTATAGTGAATACTTGGCTCAGTGGTAAATGTAGTTGTATGGCTATGTTATATAAACACTATAATTTTTCTTTTCTAAAGGATGCTATGTCTTGGGACTCCAGAAACCATGAAGCAAGAGGTAAACTAAATTCTTATCTACAAAACGAGTAGGTCATGATTAAGTCTAAAATTTTAAGAAATATAAGTTCACCAGTATTATGTCATGAACAGATATAATGTCAGCTCTTCCAGCTACTAGTTGACTGGTTGACTAGAGAACAGGAATCAGAGGGGGAGCTAGTTAGGGCAAAGGAACATGAGCACTGTCCAGGTCTTAATATCATGTCTTTTTAATCTAAAAATATAAGTAATAAGAGAGAAGAAAGTGAAAAAGGAGAAAGTTATGAAGGAAGTAAGAGAGTAATGAAGGAGGTAGGGAGAACAGGGTAGGAAGGAAGGATAAATGGAAACCCTTCGGCCCATACCTTCCCAAATACATTGAGATTCCTCACACAGCTGCATTTTCCCATTATTTTGCTGGATCACCCTCTGGGCTGAAAATAGCTGGCTTCGGCAGTTCTGAAAATAAATGCACATAAAGAGAATGCTTCTTTAGAGACATGTACATCTCCAGCGCTCTGCATGCTAAATAGTTATATCTGAAAATTCAGTAAGAAGTTTAAAGATTCCACAGTGTCCAAGCCAACACCACAGTAAGAGTAAAATTGCAGTGTAATGAGCAATGCTAAATATTTTACATATATTATTTATATATTATTATTATTATTTGCGACAGTTTCACACAGCAGGCATTACTTAGCTAAGCTAAAATCTTATTAATGTTCTAGCCTAAAATTCTATTCAGCCCATAAACAACTACAGGCTATAGACAACATCACTCACTAGCAAGAGAGATAGCAAGTCACAAAAATCTCAAGTAACTTGCTTCAATTTCCATAAGCACAAAAGTATGGGGCCGGGGATTTTTAGCTCAGTGGTTCCCGCACCTGTCTTGCAAGCACAAGGGCCCTGGTTCAATCCCTGGTAACCACATACAATACTGGGTATGGAGACTCACGCCCAGCAGCAATCAGTACCACATACCACAGTGACAGGCATGGTGGCTCACGCCTGTAATCCCAGCACTTAGGAGGCAGAGGTAGCAGGATTGCTGGGATGTGAGTTTGAGGCTGAGCGAGACCCTGTCTCAAAAAAAAAAAGATTGTTATCTCAATTGGGCCATAAAAGTGCCCTTCTGATATTCTGTCATCAACTTTGATCAAAATCAGCTGGCTAGAAAAATTAGTAATAAAGAGAAAGAATAGTACTCATCAGAATTTTCCAAAGGCACTGATACATAGGTAAAGCAGAAATGATTCTTTTCCATTCACTCATTCATAACAATATACAATACTTAATTTGTGTATATGGCAATCATTAGATTTCCAAAGTTCACACTGATGTCTCTTTGACAGCATTGGTTAAGTATTTTGGTTTCTCCCTCAAATATATGACACATTATAAACATTGCCTATCAGTGAATGCTGGTTTTTGTGTACTTAAAACAGAAAAAATAAAAACTATAAAGCAAACATTCCCAAGCTCAGCCTTGCTCGCACTTCTGAACAGACAATTCACTGTCAGGAGAGCTGTCCTGTACACCGTAGAATGTTTAGCAGCATCTCTGGATTTGTCTACTAGTTGCCTTCCTGACTGTGACAACCAAAAACATTTTCAGACCTTGTCCAATATATCCTGGGATACAAAAGTCACCCTCAGGTGAAAACCACTGGTATAAAATAACTTGCAAAATGGCCTGCTGATCGGTAGTTAAATTTTACTCTTTACAGGTTGACTTCTACAGCGTCTGTAGAATCCCACCATGCTGAACAGACCTCTGTCCAATACCAGCTTTACTCTACATACCCAGAGATGCTTTCTTCTAGGTGAGATCTACTTATTACTTTAATTCACATCTCAGCACAGAGCTCACTGAGTTTGAACTCTGAAAGTCCCTGTCACTCCATGAGCCCTCACTGTGGAAACATCCTCACCGTGGATGTTGTGAGAGCCAATGAAGACTACAGTGTTTATGTAAAAGCATCGCCATTGCTTTCAGTGCTACTTGATGTCTAGCCAAGACAACAAGCACTCTATCTAAAGCAGTAAAACAGTTTCCATTATCCCCTTCGGAGCCATTCAGTGATACCTGGATAATGTTCTATCTTTATAACAATTGCTCTTTGAGGTATCTTTTAATCCCACAGAGAAAGCCACCAAGCTCGCTGGTACCAGTTACCAGAGAAGACAAAGGGCAGGAGTGTGGAAGTCCCCTGGGTCAGGACAGTGAAAACTCTGATCAGCAGTACGGAGTGGAAAGGGCAGGGTTGTTAATAATCTTGCCCAGGGATGAGGCAAACTGCACTTCTAATTATCTCGGTAGAATTCCCTAGTGAGTCCCATAACCTTAAATCCACACTCAACAAAGCACCAACAAAGGACTTGTTTCAGTGGATTTGTTGCCAGTTGTGTAGGAGTTCAATAATTTGAATTTGCATTCATAATATCTGATTGTTCCTATGACAGTACCTATAACAAATCCAGATGAAGGAACACACTAAAAGAATACCTTAGCCTAAATTCAGAACACATGACTATCTTAGTTAAAAGGTTTTAAAATGAAACATTGATTTCTTCAGACACTCTTCATTAAATTTGGTGAACCTGAAGACATACTATGGGTATAATGCACCAAAATACTTAGGAGTATATTCCTGAGGTCTTAACATAATAAGAGATACCTAAAAACATAAATGAACTTAATCAAGAGACAAACAAAGACTTCAGGAAAATATTCAAAAGACCATCTGCCAAAGAAAGAATCGCTCTTATTCTGAGCAACCATACAGCAGAACTAGTCACCAGCAGAGGTGGAAATAGCTGTACAGGGAGAGCCCTAGCCTGAGAGGAAGCATACATGGTATGTATAATTGTATTTCCTCTTTTTATCCTTACTTCTTTAATGATCATTTGCATTTTTATTTTTTGATTGGTCATAACACTTTCTTATGTGTTTGGGAGATTATTTTTCCTGCTATTTATGACCTTCACTTGCTTGGCCTTTGGGGGGTTTTCTTGGGGTTTTTTGTTGTTGTTGTTGTTGTTGTTTACTTGTTCACTTTGGTACTGGAGATCAAACTGGGGACCTTATGCCTTTGAGGCAGGCACCAGAACCACTGAGCTAACCCCCCCGGCTACTCGGGGGTTTTTATTTGTTTTTGCCCCTGGATTTTTTTTTGTCAAGAATCCATCACTTCCTACTACTGATTTGTAATGGTGACCAAGCACTTCCCTCCGACAGCACAGAGGTCTGAAACTTTCAAGAGGTAGCAGCCTCATTCTTTTTTCTTTGCCTACCTGGCCTTTCGAGACAAACTTTTCCTTCCCACCTCGGTCCAGTGCATGAGATGCCTTACAAAAGCGGAGAGCGGAGTTATTTATTTCAAAACTGCCTTTGACTGGAGTCTTCGGTGGTTCTTTGTAAGATCCTACGAGAGAGATATCGTAGCTTTGAATTTGGATTTTAAAACAAGATAATCACCTTGAATAGAGATCTAGGCATGGCATCTTTCACAGCAGGACAGAAGGTGGTGGCCCAAACTCTTGCATCAAACCCAGGAAGGAAGGGGAAGAAGGGAGAGAGATGGGGCTTATCGAGGATTCGGGGTTCATAAAGAAGCCCTCTGACAAAGTAGGGACCTCTGTAAATCAAAGCATCTATCAACGCCCCCTTTGGAATGGGAGGATCTTCAGCATTCACTGTTGTGAAACAGGAAGAAACAAATCCCACCAGCAAAGCACTAGAAACCAGTGTATCTGGTTAATGCCTCGTATGGAGTAGAAAGTAAAATGGATTTTCATGTAAAATCCCTTGACTAGTAAGCTGTCACTTGGAATTCTGAATTTCTCACACAATGCTTTACTAAGAAATGCGATGATCTAGGTCCCAGAAAGGAAGAGGAAGCCCCTAGCTTTAGCCAGACATCCTCCCCAATTACAACTGAGTACAAAAGACAGGTATAATAGTGAACTTACAATCCCAGATCTCCTACAGCTTCAGTCAGCCAAAGTCAGTATTGAAGCTTGTCATTACCTGAGGTCTTCCTTGGTTTTTTGGGCTCCCTTGCCGTCTGCGGAACTACAATACTTCACTAAGGAGACTTGCACTATTCATAATATATATATATATATATATATATATATATATATATATATATATATATATTTTTTTTTTTTTTTTTTTTTTTTTTTTTTTTTTT
>PVIR01032174.1:0-18879 GCA_004026965.1 Petromus typicus
TTTGAATCATTTCTACTTAAATGGACATACCTTGAGGATATCCTCATAAGTGAAATAAATAGGGCACAGATAGGTACATATCGCATCTTTTCTCTGGTATGAGAAAATAAAGATGTAAATGAGTCCTAGAATTGTATGTTATATATTGTGAAATAGAAAATGCTCAATGTAAAATAGGGTGAAGGGGGAAAAATGATGAAATTGTAACAAAAAAGTAAGGAAACAAATTTTATGTATATGAGGGGAGCGGTAGGGTGGGTAGTGCTATGGGATAAAATGAGAATTAAGTTGTGTCTTATACTGGTACAAATCCCCATTATGGAGTGCAATCATGATGCATATATGAAATGTACCAATAAAGATTAAAAAATTTAAAAAATTTAAAAAAGAAGTGATCTGTGCTCCATAACAGCGTCTTATCCCGAATGTTCCTTTTGTAGCCCCTGCAGTAGGGGTTCCTGTTTCCTATTAACATAATCTCAATATTCAGATGAATGAAGTGGAAATTAATGAGTTATCTTTTCCTTTAAATGGCTTTGCAAAGCATCAGACAGCTCTTCCCTAGTCAAATCACCTTTGTCAGGAATTTCAGGTTCATAACTTTCATTCCATTGAGTTCGTCTCTCAGAATAAAAGACTTGTTTATGAAACAGCATTTATTATTTCCTTCCCTTGTAGAAAAATTTGTACACACATCAAAGCTTAAAATAAAACTATCAAAAGCACAAAGAAACAAGTTGAAATCACTTGGGCGCTCCTAGCTAGAAATACAAAGATTAAGAATGCAAAGTCTTTTCTTCAAGTCTTACATATTATAGAATACTTTTTAGATGAATAATGGGCTTTGCTAAGAACCTGCACTACCACACATCAGAGTAGAAACCCATAATTAGTGGCAGGGGCAAAGATAGAAGACACTCTCCAGCTACTGAATTGGCAAGATCAGAAATGAATGGGGCCATAAAGATCCTATGCCTTTCATTAATGCTTAAAGCTGAGACTTTATTTATAAGGAGATTCTAAATTCCAAGCTGGTCTCGCCCGACTGCCCTTGATAGAGGTAGCCTGTTTGTCATGTTAATGAAGAGAGAAGTCCCAAGTTCCACAAAGGCTGTGTCCCCCCACAGCAGGACGGTGGGGACAGAGGTGTAAGCTGCTCAGGGCAGAATTGAGGTGAACCCTGAAACACCTTCCTTCTTCATTATTATGCATTGTGCACACTTTCTCTAAAATAAGAGTCCCAAAATATAAATAATTTTAAAAGCACAATAAGAGAGAAAGAGTATGAAACACCTTCTTGAACTTTGGGAGAAACTGAGCTAAAGTCAAGGTGGGCAGTGCCGTGACTGTGCTCAGTAGAGGTGACACGCACAGCCTAAGCGGGTTCCTGACCCTCGAGCAACATCAGAATGCACAGGAGACTTTAAAATCACAGGTTGCTTCCTGGGCATGGTGACACACACCTGTACCTGCAACACCCCAAGAGGCTGAGGCAAGAGGACTGGAATTTTAAGTCCAGATAAGACAACTTAGCAAGACCTTGTATCATCATAAATAAAATAAAACAAAGGTGGGGTTGTAGCTCAGTGGCAAAAGCCCTGGATCAGTCACAGTTTGCCAAGCTTCGCCCAGAGTCCGAGCCGAGAAATCTCTATTTTACCCAGAACGGAGGTGAGGCCCGTGCTGGGCCCACTGGGAGAGCCCGGTCTGTGCTGTCCCTCACACTGCTTAACGAAGAGGCTCAGCAAAAACAGCTCAGCGTTCAGGTAGACACACCTGATTCTTTTCTTACTTCCATCCACTAATTGCTGCGTGATCTTCAGCCAGTAACTTTATCTGAGATTCCATCTCCTCACTAGCGAAGTACAAATAATTACAAGGTTGCTCCAAGAAGCAGATCACATGATGTATGAGTTAAACACACCGCCCAGCTCTTAATACACACGGATTATTATTCTTCCTATTCAAGCCCCATCTCCACATTCCCCTGGAGTCGCTGGCTTGCTCTCTTTCCATTCAACCCGGTCCTCCTTAGGAAGTGCCACCTCCCTAACCCCATCGGCGCTGCCCCTCTCCAAGAGCGAGTGCCTCAGCCAGACTGGTCCTCTGCTGCCATCTGGTGGCCATAACTCACCTGACACCTTCAGACGAGCCTCAAAGTAAAGCGGCAGAGATTCCTGCTCCAGCTGCCCAGAGCAAGAGATAAGGACTGATGTGTGAAGGGCTCTCAGTCCAAATCCTGAGGCTATGAAGCAACAGAAAAACGTTGAGGTTAAGAGAGCTATCAGGAAACCAGGACAGCTACGTGGCTGCTGATCTCAGGAGGGGTTTGGAGGATCCACCGGCCATGTACACACCCAGACCAGTGCCCTTCTGAGAGGCAGACAGAGCCAGACAGGCACCTGGCTCTCGGGGTTCACCCCTCCGGAGGCCTCTTGCTGCCGACGCTGCCAAAGTCCAGTCAGTCTTGGTGCTACCGGGTCCAGAGTTCCACGTCCAAACCACAGACCCTGTTTCTCATGTCCAGCTCCTCGGAGCCCGGACAGAAATGCAGTAAGTTCTCGGGGGAAGAAGCAGGACACAGGCACCAGGGCACCTACAAGCATCTCTGAGGTGCTCTTGTCTTTCATCTCCACAAGCCCGCCCAGCGGTTTACTGGGCACTCACAATTCAGTGAGGGGTCCAAATGCACAAAGATTTTATTTTGTTGAACACTTTATCCATCCCCACCAGAGAGGAGAATTACTCGTAACGACAGGCCGGCCAGAAGCCATAACTTTGAAACCCTTTTGATTATTAAGACTTATTCTGTCTGGTTTCAAGCTTTCCTCACACCCCATGGAGGCACTGTGTGCAGAACCGAGTGAGGATGCTGGCTGTGGGAGCAGAGAAAGCAGCAGCAGTTCTGGTCCTGCCCTGAGCCCCTCCCTCCCGTGGACTGCTGGCTGCATCTTTCCCCGGCCGCCATTCCCAGAGCCTTGCACGGTGGGTCACAGCTGCTGCCCTGGCTCTCCCAGATGGGCCTCCTCACAGGCAGCCAAGTGCTGATCCTCCTGGGGAGCCCCCCAGGGATTCCTGGGGAGCAGGGAAAGAAGCCCCATACTGCTCATCCTTTGGAGGATGGATCCAACATATCTTGTCCTGAGGTCCTCTGGCCCAGCAGTGAGACTTTTGGGGCTCTAGAGGATCCTGCTGTCTTCTAAGGGAACCTTTTAACCAACAAGAAACCCTTCATGGTCACTCAGCCAACAGTGTGAACAAAGACGCCATCCAGAACCACTACTCCTGTGGGCGGGGATGGATGAGCCATGAGCGTCCGCTGGGACAGGAAGTGCCTCCTGCCCCTTCTTGCAAGCACCCAAGGTCTTTACAAGGAATGCACCTGCAGCCTCCCTCAGCCCAGGAGGCCTGCGCGAGGGGAAGGGACACTTTCTCCTGTCCACAATGAGGACAGACAGGTAACTCATACCCTCTTGTTTCTTTCTTCTCAACACAATAACCTGAGAGGGGGAGGAGCAAGTGGAGGGTGACGCCTGGGGCAGTGGTCACCTCTCAAGAAGGCAAGGCTGTGAGACAGGTACTGTCTAGAATATGGGTTATTTGGCACTTGCTCTAGGTGTTTTGGATCCATGGGCACCAGTTATGAACAACAGGAGAAGTGTCTCTCCCTAAACAGTACAGGCCAAGGCCCACACGGTCCCCGAAGGGAGGAAAAGCCAAAGCACTCCAGTCTTTCTCAGAGGCAGCCACCAGACCCACTGCTGCCCAGGCTCACTAGAGACAGGCACCGTCTCTTCCCTTCTGTAGCAAGGAAAGGATTAAACAAAGGAGTTTGTTTACTTTGTGCGGCCAAGCAAGGAAAATGCAGGGTTTCCACGGGTGAATCTGGACATTCAGCAATTATCTCTAAGTCATTTCTGAAGGCTAACTCATGTTCACATGGCTTTTAATCACAGTCCTCATGGCTTGATACAACAAACAGCTTGTCCCAAACCACAGAGCACCAGTCTGTCTCCTAGGGCAAAACACTTTTATCCCAAATTCAGACCTACACAGTGTCCAGCTACTTATCCAGCCCCAGGCAGTTAGGAGCAAAGCCTTGAAGGGTGGGGTTAGAAAGTGGGTGGACACTGTGCACATAAATTGGAGGGTGGTTCCCGAATGACCGCTGATAAGAGAGAGGGCTCGGTTTGGCCACGGTGGGAAGTCAGGGAAGATTGTGAGTCCTGGGTGTCCGGTAAAAGGAAAGAGCTTTGTGGATTAAGTATCAACCAACAGAAGTCAAAACAGTTACCTCATACGTCTTTCCTACTCACATAGATCCAAATATGGACAGATGCACTATGGGAAAATCCCTTCTCAACACCAAAACTTTCTGAGGGGGGAAAAAACTTCTGAACTAGTTTTAACCAACTTCATGATGTTCTAACTTGTCTTAGCAGCATAGAAACTCTCCTTTGTGAACTCGGGAGCTTCAAAGCTGGTTTTGTTTTCATGCACGGTATTGATTGGGATTCTCAAGAGTGACTCTTGACAACTCTCCACACCTTACCTGATTAATACAGCAAGTACAGCAGGCTCACCACGCTCACTGGCACTGAGAGGGAGGCACAGAGATTTCAAAGCCTCGTCTGAGATAACAAAGCCTCTCCAGAGCAGAGTGAGGAGCTGCATGTCCAATCTCCACCCAGGGCTGCACAAGCTCCTCGAAGACAGCCGCTTGCTGCTCCCTCCCTGACAGAGAAGCCATCAGGATCCCACTTCCGGTCTGGCCCCGCCCACTTCCTCTGCCATTTCCCGCCACACGGTCCCCATATGTGTCCCACAGGGTCGAGATGGGAAATGCCTGAAGTCCTTCTCAGCCATCTATTGTCTTGGTTAACCCTTCCTTTCTCTCCTGCCCACGTTTGACACCGCGTGCAGGTCTTCAGACGCTGATCCTTGGCTGGTCTGAAGGAGTGGAGGGGAGAGGTTTGCCAGTGGGTTTCAACACAAACACTTCACACGATGGATAAATATTGATCAGCCGAAATGATATGAATGTGTTTGCTTTCCATCTGAGGTCTTCGTGTCTGTGTACTCAGATCTGGCTTTTGGGGCTGACTTCAGACATCTGGCAACTGGATCGCAGAAGCGTGGCCCTCAGGTGCTCTGACTGGCACTGTGGGGTGAGGATCACGGTGCCACCGTGTATGACAACCAAGAGAAAGTTGTATTTTGTATCAGAAACACATATGTCGCCAGGTCTTAGAGATGAGAAATCACCTAAGAGAGAAGAGTAACATTATAAAGGATTCTTCTATCAGCTTCCCTTTATTTCTAGCAGGGCAGCTGTGTGTGCCGGGCGAGGAAGACATTTGGCAGGATTTGCTGAGCATCTTGCTCTAGACCTGATCCTGGGCCCTGGCCCTTCAGCATTCACCATGGGAGCTTTCACCCTGGGCTGGGCATCTTCTCCTCATTCCTTCGCTCTGAACACACTGAGCGGTAGGAAAAGCTGAAATCATGTCTGGGAGAGAGCACATAAAGAGGTCAGAGAGGCACTATGGCTTTGGGAAAAACAAAAGCATTGACTCTGGCTGGTGATTACACTTTAAGAACAACTGGGACAAAGAATTTTTTTCTACTTTGGATTTCTGAATAAAATTATCTATATTTTTGAGGTACAGCTTGATGTCATGGTGTAAGCATGCATAGGTAAAGGACTGCATCAAGAGAAGTAACACACATTGCCTCCTGAACTTAGCATTTACTTGTGGTACACACAGGCATTAACCTGTTTTAGCATCCATAAAGTGGGAACAAAACATAGCTACCTCATAGGTCTATGGGGTTTCATTTCCTCACAGCCCAAGTAGTTCCTGGCACAGGGGAATAATTGGACAATACTTACTGAATGAATTTCACATTTGGCCAGAGCCAGCTCTATGTCTACAGGTAAAATCTCGCTGTCATCCCAGGAGGATCTTTCTCTGCAGCTGAGAGGAGAATGCAGAGGACAGCGGTGGAGAGGTCACCTCGGTCTGCAGCTCCAAGCTCATTCTTCCCACATGTGCAGGTCTTGAGCCTCCCAGCAGCACCCTGCACTTTTCCAAATAAGAGACGGTCAGAGTCACAGGTGAAAATGAGGACAGAGGCAGCTTAGCTGAGAGAACACCCCTGATCAACAACAACAACCCTCACTGATCTGGACTCAGGCTGGAAGTTTCCCAGGTGATTTGAATGGGCCTCATGACACAACCATCAATCACAGCATAAAACTGGGCTCACGAATGCCGGCATTAGCTAAAGGACAAAAATGAGAGGGAAATCTCAGCCTCCCAGCTCCCCAAAGACTGAGGAATCAGCAACTCCGGCATCTTCCCATTTGATTATAATTGATTTTAAGTCACCATTTAGCAGAGAAGATGAGGCATCACGAACAAACCTTGAACTGTTCTTACCTCTTCATCTCAAGTCGGAAATGAATTTTATTTCACTCTCTCACATTGCAGCCTGCAGGCAGAAGCAAGGTCTCCGCTTCATGAGAGTGCGAGAAGGTCCCGAGCTCTGAAGTGGGTCATGTAGGTGCGCTCCACACAGTGACGGAACTGCACCCAGAGATGGAAGAGCAATAGACGGAGTGGAGGTTAGAGGCTTACCCGTGGGCTCTAACTGTTGGAAGTGCAACGATTCCTTCTACTTCCTTTCATTTTAACTGATTTGCTCTCTTAGTTACTGAAGCCACAGAGAATCTTCTCCTTTGCCTGGGAAACTCATTTTCCCTTCTCCCCTCAGAAGGCTTTCTTGATCTTGTGGTTGGACGAGGATCCCAGGCCCAGAAAGATCCACTGCACTACAGAAATAGAACGTTAACAATGAGTGTGATTTTTAAAAGTACAAAAATTTGGGCAAACCTAAGTTTAACAATACATCTTATGTAACCCAGTATGTCAAAACTAGTAGCAATTAAATATCTGATTAATAATTTTGATGTATTAACATTCTCTGTTTTTTTTTTCATTCTGAGTCTTTGGGGTCCAGTATGTGTGTTATAGTTAGAGCCCATTACAGTTCAGATAAATCACATTTCAAGTGTTCATCAGTTGATGAGCTGTGGCCCTAGGATAACACATAGCACATTTGGGTGTAACTGTGTGTTTGCATGTCCACTTGTCCTATAAGCGTAGACCTGCTTAAGTACAAGACCATTAATGAGGAGTAACTCATAGCAGCTGCACTGTAACTCCACCTAGAATAGGAGACATAATAGAGGATTAATTCATGAACCGGTGTTACTATTAACCACTGGCAGAAACAGAAGACAAAGAGAAAAGGGAAAGAGGATGGGTTTGGTACTAGAAATTGTGAGTTAGAGGGGCTATGAGATTTTTGGACTATTATACTTATAAATAAGCCAGAAGTAGAAGCTGAGGGTTTAGGGTAGGAAAATAAAAAATGAAAAATTTTGAAATGAAAATTAAAAATGAAAAATAAAAGTCAAGGGTGCATGATCCACAAAGGGGAGTATCATAGAAGGAATAACAGGTACACATTTCCCACAAAAATATTATGAATCATTTTTAAGGCAAATCACAACACATGCACTCTCTGAAAATCATCCTGCAGAGGGGCTGAGCACATCCCTCCTGTTGTCAGTCATGTAGGGCAGATCCAAGTGGGTCAGGATGTCACAAACAATGACCCTCCACACTGCAGCATCCTCCCTCCCCACACAGATGTTGTCCTCTGTCTTCCCCTCTCCTCCATGTGATCAGAGTTTCTGGAAAACTCTGCCAGGTCAGAGTGGGCTTTTCAGACTTCAGTGTGTACCCATATCCCTGTGGGTCTCTGTAGGATGCAGGTGGTAGCTCAGTAGGTCTAAGGTGGAATTTGAGTTCAACAACTTTTTTAACATTTGAAGTGATGCAGATGTTGCTGGATCATGAGTAGCAGTAAGAGTTAAAGACTTAGGGAAAGCACTATCCAATTTAGGGCTTTAAATTCTAGAAGAGAATACTGGAAACAGAGTGCAGTAACCACAGGAATACATAAAAGAAAGAGAATTTCAGTGATCAGATGAGACTGCTGAGACACCAGATATCCTCTGAGTCTGGCAAACAATGCAACAGACACATTTCCAGTCACAGGCAAAACTAATTAACAGGTGACAACTGTGGTGTATTATAAACCATCCCACAGTGGAGGCTTAATTTGAACCTCATCTATTCTACTTACTAGCAACAAGATTTGATTCTTTCACTTCAGTCTCATAAAACTCTTAAGCTTCCTTATTAAGAGTGTGTGAAGGGAAACACATGTATTTCAGGGAGGTTATGTGTACAGGGAGGTGAGGCTGTAGGAGGGCAATGGAATGGGAAAAAAAGAGAATCAAGATACATCATGTGCAGGCACAAATTCTCAATTTAGAACATGATCATAATGTATATCTAAAAGATACCAGTAAATTCAATAAAGGGAAAAAAAGAATGTGTGACACTGTGGAGTCTGAGTATCAAATAAAATGGTACATATGACACTAGTGGCGTGGTTCCTGACATTTGCTTGAGGTTCAACAAACACTTATTAAATCTCACCCAAAATATTTTCCAGTTGGCTCTGTGATAACATTGGAATCAATCTGGTGAACTGCAAAGGGAATTCTGAAGATGAGCTATGTCTGCTTTTAAGTTGATTAAGCCTTAGAGGTTAAGATATTTTTCATGAACTAAATTCATCTCCTCATATAAAAGCAATGCAAATATATTCCAAGTAAATGCCTTCAGGGAGCGGGCATAATTTCATCTTTACCTATTTTTATATTTCTTTACAGTTGCCATGAGAGTATTTTAATAACCTCCATGGAGTTGAAAGTGATGCAGGTAATTGCCATAAGTAATTTAAGGGCTATTAAAGCTAACAAACCTCTCCTGTGGAATTCCTTGTTAAGCAGCGATCAGCAGAAAACATGTGAAGATCATGCACACTGTAAATTCATGCTCCTTTTCCAGTTAAGCAGAATTGAAAATGTAATTAGATTACACATCAGAAGGGTACAGACATTAAAGCCCTTCTTGTTCCAATCTTGGGTTAGCTCAAGCTACAGATACCCTTGTGTTATAATGAGATCTACTTCCTTCAGGAAAGATGGCTTCATCTCTGATGTCACTTCCCCAAATCGTTATGGGCTGCTACTTTTGCCATGCATGCTTAGCATAGCAATTGGGACAGTTTTTAAGCACAAAGCCTCCAGGGATCTGGGTTCAAACCCTAGATAGGCCAGCCACTAACTGTATGACCTTCATGGCACAAACTACTGCAGCTATGTAATGAAGACTTTATTGTGTGCCCTGGATATTCTTGTCCAGCTCCAAAATCTTTTGATCCTGAATATATGTAATTTTTATAAAAGCCCTTATCTGGCCATTTTGACTATCAAAGCTACAACCACAAATCAAAAGTAAGCTATAAAAAAGGAAGAAAAGATCCATGAAAAGAGTAAGTTAATGTTACTGAGTTCATGCATTTTAAACCTCCCATAACTAAGTAGACTTATCATCAAAATTCAATTACTCTTCCTTCATACAGTGACCTACTAAACTTCATTTTCTTATTGGCTAGGCTCACAAAGCACTCGAAGGGACAAACCAGGGTTGGGAAATAGGCAAGAACACTGATGATAGTAAGTGAAAGCCAAACAAAGCTACAGAAAAATTGAAGAGCCAGAGATTTGGCTAGCTTTTTGTGTATAGCATCAGCCACAGAGTGCCTGTATAATAAATGTTGAATGAAGAAAACTCAGTTATTTAATAAATGCAAAACTCTTGAAAACCCTGAACTATTTAATCACACACATGGAGTCCCCCCACACACAGACTGTTTCACGTACTGCAATTCATATTCATGTGGGTGGCTAAAACTCAGCAGTGAAAATTTATACTTTGTTCAAAAAGCTCTCATTAAGAGGACAAATGTTTTCTTTCAGTTAAACGTGATAACATGGTAGACCGAACACATTTATCTCTAAAGACAGCAAAGTGTGAGTGTGTGTGCGTGTGTGTGTGTGCGTGCGTGTGTGTGTGTGTGTGTGTGTGTGTGTGTGTGTGTGTGTACATGTGTGTATTTCCCTGAGGAAAAAGATGGAAAGATCCAGTAGCAAGAAACGTCAGCCAACATTAGTGGGCTCAAAGATCAGGTAATATATTTGGACTTGATAGAGCTCAACAATAAGGGCCTTCAAAAAGGAAGCAATGGGAAGCCGGCCGTGTCGGGGCTCAGACCCCAGGACTGATTAAGCAGCAAGAGTCTGGAAAGGGCTGGACTGCAAATTAGAGAATTCATTAGAAGTCTGATGAAAGTCTTAAGTTGCTCCTGCTCCTGGTGATTTAGTCCACAAAGGCAAGGGTCCAGAGAAGATCTAACCCAAGAGTTGCAGCAGGCAGTAGGGACGGACACACATTAGAAACAAGGGCTTGAATGGAAGCCGATATCTGGAACAGAAGCTCCCAGCTGCCCTTGTCTCTCTGAACTCCAAGAGACTGATGGCAGTTTATGGATATATCCCTTTCACCATGACCCTCTCCAGCAGAAAACTGGAGGATTTTTGTCTTACCTCTGGGAAATAGACCCAAAAAGCTGTCAAGAATGCAATGGTGTGAGAGTGAAATCACAGCTGGCTAATCATAAAGATGCCCCAGAGCCTAAATCGGTCCCACTCCAACAAGCAGCAGAGACCCAAACTCAGTTCCAGTTCCATAATTATAGGGAGGACTCATGAGCACCCAGGTCCATGTTTCATAGACCCTGAGCCTGTGAAAGGCTGACTTGGCAGATGGCTTCAACATTAGACAACAGAGAAAGCAGGGCTGGTCCAGGAAGTGACCTACAGAAGAAAAATATCTAATACGAGCCAGAAAGACTCCCTTCAAAATGGCTAAGTTTTATGTTAAGCTTTAGTGCTTAAAGCTTCCATTACATGAAATATTCACTTATGTAGAACAGCTCATTCCCCAGTAATATGAGATTAATGAGGCATCACTGTACATAAAAACTACCGAACTGGCTCAGATCAATCGTCTGTCTTGTCCAGTATTCTGCCTTTTAAAGGGCGTAAAAGAATACAGAATTCAGAGATGAGAGTATCTCAGAGCCTGGTTCTACCACTTTGAATTGTGTGACACTGAACAAGTTATTTATCTATTCATCTGTAAAATTGTTCTAATAATACCATCTTTTGAAGATATAAAAATTCAGTAAGATGGCACCCTTCAAAGTGACTTTTCTACTGCCATGTGGTCAAAATATGGGAATTCATCTAACTAAATGATGTGTGAAAACCTGGCTCTCTTTTGTAACCTGAAGATCATTAACTTCCTTTAAGAAATCCAATTATTAGCATTTCTCTGCCTGTATGCTTAAAAACTTCTTGAACCTGTCAAGAAGCTTAGATCTCTGCCTTTCTAATAAAAATATTAACATATTCAACTTCAAAAGAATTAACAGAGAAGTTCATAGAATCTCTTAGTAAACCAAATAGTCATATAACCTGATGCCTCCCTACACCTTCTTAATTCCTCACCTTTTATCTGAATCCTAACCCCACACACAATTGCTCTCAGCAAAAGCCTCCTGGGCTGTGGTATTATGGGAAGATCAGAGGCTGAATGGACCTGCAAGGAACTGCTAAGCTGAGCTGAGTGCTTATTGCTTGGTACAAGTTCAGTGAAACACTCTAGGAGATGAAATGGAGGCCAGCCCAAGTCTTCAGGAAGCGATGTGCTATGGAGGACGATGCCACTGGGTTTGACAGCAGGCTGGCCAGGCTCTGCTAATTTGGGTCTCAGCACAGGAGGAGCGTCTGAAAGATAGGGGATAAAGAGAAGGAAACACTCGACAAAAATCGGACTCACTGTCTAATTTAAATTTTCATTTTGTAAAAACTTTTGTTAGAATAGCAGAGTGGGAAAAGCATCACAGTAGATGGTAAAGAATATGTCCTAAAAATCTGGCTCTACTGCCACCCACAGACTTTAGAGGAGCTGCTTTCCCTCCATAGACTTCCACTTCTACAAATGAGAAATTTGGACTAGATCACAAGTTTCCAAATAAGTTTCATGGACTGGATCCTTCAGTTACACTTAAGATAAATCTAGGCCTCAGAAGTATAAGTTTCAGAAATGTATCATAATCAGCACACCTAGGGCAGCCAAACTAGGAGACATCTTAAACCAGCCCATACATCTCCGAGTCTGTACTCAGTAAGGACTTACTGTTGCATAAACCAGCACAGAGCTTCAACATTAGACAACAGAGAAAGCAGGGCTTAGTTAAGATCAAAACTCTTTTGTATTTGTGTAATTCCTCAGTCTGTCCAGTACCAGACTGCGGTTAGCTCAGTATCCTCAGTCTGGGATGGTGATAAATCAGGGCTCTGATCAGGACAGCTTCAGAGACTGAAGCACACCGAAGCACATAGCTCAAATTGACACCCCCTGCAAAATAGCTATGGTGAAGAGACACTATAATAGACACACTCTGATTATATTTGCCTGTGACACTGGGGAGGGAAGCACTGCAGCATGTGGTGAACCAGTCAGAAAAGGCTTCAAAAAGAGAAGGAAGAAAAGAGAGAGAAGGAAGCGTTTACCTAGGCTTGAAGACAAGAACCAAACCCTAAAAAACCTTTAAAAGATTCAAACTGTGTAAGCTGACATTTAAAAATAAGATCAAAGTTAGCCAATTTTGCTGACCTGAAATATTTATTTTGTGGCAGAAGAGAGTTTTCTTCTCACTTAACTCCCTACTTTCTTTACATTTTGTTCTGAGGAAGAATTTTTTTAAGTGCTGGATATTGAATCCAGGGCTGAGATAGACTTGAGTTATTGTAAACTATTGTAAACTATTGACTTGATTATTGTAAACTAATAGAAGAAGCCTTGCTTATTTGATCATTCATGGAAGTTAAGCTACAAAAATATAAATATTAGCAAAAGGAAGGTGCATCTTGCACATTTTTATACCTAGAAAGCTGATACATCTCATTTTTGGACAGAATGGAAATAACTACAATTAGAATCTTTACCCACAGCCAAGACTGTATACAAGTCTTAATTTCACTCACAAATAATGTAAGTAAAACAGTGCCTGTGGTCCTGAGAAGGTAATACTGTAGCATATAGAACAACTATAGCATGATTCAAAGCAGATAGCGGCTAAGAACATAGATCTTTGGGGCCTGGGTAAAATAAGGGTCTCTGAAAGATGCTGGTAGACCAAAGCCGTGTGCCTGGAGTAAAACTGAGGCTGGACTTGGCATCTCCTCCTCCTCCCAGCAAGACAGCACAGCTGTGGCCAGTGCTGGGGCTGAGGCATTAGTTTCACATTGCCTAGGTGAGGGAGAGGAAGGAGAAGCAACGACCTGGGAATTCAGAAGTCAGGTCAGGACCTGCCGCATCTCCAGAGAAGAGCTCTACACCATCAGCAGAGCCCTGGTTCTGACCTACGAGGTCCTTTTTGAAGAGCTGAAGTGGAGGAGGGAGCGCAAGAAGAAATGCACATAGACATCGGCACCCTCCTCCCCTGTGGGCCACTGCTCACAAACTCAAATCCCAAAGCAGGTGAGCAAAAGCAATGTCAGGAAAGACAACTCACAGAGTGATCAAAGAGAATTCTCTTTTACAGGACAGAAAATGAAACCACATTCTGTAAAAGATGGCTTTAAAATAGCATAGAGCCTCAGTGAGATCACAGAATGACTAATGTCTATCTACTAAGAAAAATGAACTATGCAATTCAAACCATCAAGAGCAGATGAGTTTTTAAGGAAACTATAAGAAATATTAACAATCAAACCAAAGCACTGAAATAAAGTAATCCCAGTAGAAAAAGATACTTAAGTAAGGAGAAGAATGTACAGATTGAGTGTCCCTTATCCAAAATGCTTGAGACAAGAAGCGTTTCATATTTGAGGGGTTGTTTTTCCTTTTGCATTTGGAATATATGCATAGACTTTACCAGCTGAGCATTCCTAACTCACTAGTCTGAAATCCACCATGCTCTGAAATCTAAATTGCTTTTGAAACCTGTGTAAGGCTCAAAATATTTTAGATTCTGGAGTATTACTGATTTTTTTAGATTCTCAGCTTCCATTAAGAAACTTTGAATACATTAATGCAAAAAGCACATAATTTTTAAAATGTGAATTAGAAGTTGATGTAAAGGGAGAACAGACTACCAACCAGTCATACATTCCCACAAGGTGCTGCAGAAGCAGAGAAGAGGAGGGAAAATTTAAAGAACCAATGATGATTTGTGCTTATATAAGCCTTTTTACCTCTTTCATAGTTCTATTAAAGTGATCACAAATGATTTTTAAATACTAATGCTGAAGAACCTCAAGAGGCTCATCCATTGCTGGGACTGTGTAGTTCTAAAATAAGAGAACTATTTCTGAGAGCAGGGAGACGCCGGGAGGGCAACGAAATAAGTCATCAGGGGTCTCAACAAGAGGAAATCAAGCAGCTGAGGCACTTGGGAGGTTTGACCATCCTGTTCAGGCACGTTCCACTTCCTCAGTCTCATAAGAATGGAAAGAAGAGTCAGCGAAGGGGAGGCTCGACTTCAACAGTGCCACTGGTATCCCTTTGAGAGAGTGGAGGTACCATCACTGGAGAAAAGTACTCCCCGAGCCCTGATTTATCACCATCCCAGACTGAGGATACTGAGCTAACCGTGGTCTGGTACTGGACAGACTGAGGAATTACACAAATACAAAAGAGTTTTGACTTTAACTAAAAATATCAGAAAGGAGCTAAAGTATGAGCATGAATCTGGAAATGCCAACAAAAAGGCCTGAAAAACACTTCCAATTTTGTTTTAGAGTCCAAAACAGGTGTTAAATTTAGAAGCAAATCTACCTGAAGTTATTGTTTCCACACCTGGTGATCTGGCTCATTCAACTGCCTAATGATCCCACTCTAGTTGCTTTTGACACAGAAGAGGAAGCATGAAAAATGCCTAGAAGGAAGGAGGGAACATCAGGTTTAAGCACAAACCTAACCTGGGTTCATTGTATTTCATTCCCAGTAGTTAACTGCTTGCAATCAGACAGCCAGAGGTTGAGCCTCAGAGCAGTGATTTACTAGTCATGTAAGATTGGACAATTTACCAGACCTCCTCGGGCCTTTGTTCTCTGAATAACACAGAAATTAGGATAACAATACCCACATCACAGTGCTGACATTAGTATTTAATAAGATAATAAACTTTAAATGGTTTAACATGATGTCTGGGATGTAGCAAATAAACACTAGTTATCTTGATTATTGTTCAACCAGCCACAAACTTTAAAAGGCAAATAAGCCATTAGAGTTAAAGAGCACCAGTAGTTATGGTTCCCAAAGGAACATCAAGGAAGGAGTTTGGCATTCAAGATATACTGCAGTTGATTTTTCTCTGCACTTAAAATAAAATTGCTTCAATATCTTCTATTTTGTCTTAAGAAAATCTACAAACCTCTATCTATGGCTAAATCAATATGGTTCATCTGCACCAGGTATTTGATTTTTGTCTGGACCCAGTTCTTCTACAAAGGTGGCTCCTTTCATGTGAGCAGAGAGCTGGACACAGGAGCTGACGCTCTGAAGAGGGTTGAGCCCACTGGGAAACCATGTGACCCACTCAGCAGTCAGTGAAAGCAGTGCTGAGCTGCACCGTGGTCAGAGCCTTCGCTGGAGAATTTACTTTGCCTTATGCCTGGCATCACCAAGTACCCAAAGAGTCTAAATGTCCAGACTCCTCAGCCTATGAGTTTCCTCCCCAAATATTCCCCCAATAATCTCTCATTCTCTAATACTACATTCACAACTCCTAGGAAGAATAAAGTCAGACCTAACATGAGCTGGAGAGGCAGGAAAGGAGGGAGGGAGGGGGGAGGGAGAGGAAGAGTGAGCGAGCGAGAGACAGAGAGAGAGAAGGAAGGAAGGAAGGAAAGAAGGAAGGAAGAAAGGAAAGATAAGGTTGTTTCATCTCATCAAGAAAGGGCTGGTAAAACAAAGGCTCTTCAACAGCAGTCTCTGGATTAGTGGCATCAGCACCGCAGAAAGCATATTAGAAAAGCAGATTCCTGGGCTCCTCATAACAAGCAGACTC
This sequence comes from Petromus typicus, assembly GCA_004026965.1. Lineage (NCBI taxonomy): Eukaryota > Metazoa > Chordata > Mammalia > Rodentia > Petromuridae > Petromus > Petromus typicus. The sequence continues at coordinate 16,129 of PVIR01032174.1, forward strand.
TCTGAGGGTGGACACCAGCAGTCTGTGGTTTTTTAGACGTCCATTTGGTTTTGCAACTGACAAAAAATTACATATCTGCGGCACACAATCTAATGTTTTGAAATATGTATACATTATAGAATGGCTAAATTATGCAAATTTACATATGCATTCCTTCATATACTTAGCATCTTTGTGGTGATATTTGAACACCCTTCTCAGTGATTTTCAAGTATACAGTGCAGCGTCATAAACTAGAGTCACCCTGCTCTGTTTGAGCTTTCAAGTATATTCCTCATTACAGCTGAAATTGGTGTCCTTTAGCTAACATCTTCCTCCTCCCCACTCTGCCCAGCCCTGGTAACTACCATTCTACTCTCTACTTCTGAGTTCACCAGTTCTTAGATTTTGTATATAAAAATATATACATGTATATGTATATATTTTCTTTCCATGCTTGGTTAAGTTTATTTAACATATTTTCCTATACTTTCATGCATGTAGTTGCAAATTCCAGGATTTCCCTTTTATGACTTAATAGCACTTCGATGTATATATATTTATCTATGTCACATTCTGTTTATCCATTCTTCTGTTGATGGACACTTAGGCTGGTTCTGTATCTTAGTTATTATGAATAATGTTACAATAAATAGAGGAAGGCAGATATCTCAACACACTGATTTCATCTCCTTTAGATATATGTTGTATGATTGGAAAATATGGTGAATTTTTAAATCCCAGTAGTGAAATTCCTGGATCATATGGTAGGTTGTTTTGTTTTATTTTATAGTATGGGGGATTGAATTCTGGGCCTTTCAGTGACCTATGTCCTCAATTCTCTTTTGAGACAAGGTTTTACTAAGTCACTAAGTTGTGCTCACCAGGCTCAAACTTGTAGTCGTCCCCTCTCCATTCCCAGAGTGCTGAGATTCCAGGCATGTGCCAACACAGGCCTGACTCTATTTTTAATTTTTTGGAGGAACTCCCTCCAGCAACTCAGAATGGGAAATAGAAGTAGAGAAGAGACAATAGAACTAGAGATATATATTGACTGATAATTTTCTGACAGAGAATAAAGAAGGTGTGAAATATGTATGCAACTTTCCCTAGAGACAATAGAAGATGCAGTAAAAACAGCCCCCAGGCTTATCTGTAGGTTAGGGAGGAAAGAGTAAGAGTTAATGAAAAGTGGTTATGAAAGAATAAACTCCAAGAGGAAAGGACTTCAGCAAGAGCAACCATTCCAACACAAAGTGGAAAGATAATAATTTTCAAAATCTATTTATTTAGATAGAAAGAATTCAGGGGTACTATTTAAGCACCAGATTTAGTAAATAGTAAAAATAGGAGACTATCTAGGACCAGAAAGTGAAAGGAAACTTCATTTTTTATTAACCAAAAAAAATGAAAGTATTTAGTAATAGAAAAAAACTACATGAGTACATTGAATGTCAGGTCTGGTGTTTAATGGATTACAAAGGAAATTTACAAACATCTGCATGCAAGCAGATAGGAAAGCATCAAAGGGAGCAGGAGAAGATGGAATGGCAAGAAGATGGAATGAACTCATCGCTGCAGGGATAATTTCAGGGCATAGCAGGTCTTTTCTTCCTCTGAGACATGAAATGTGAGATGATCAAGGGAGAGAAATTGCTGATAGGAGATAAAGTCAAGGCTCCTAAGAGTACATAATTGCAGACTGTGTCTGCTACAGGCCAACCCCAAATCACAAATGACACAATTCTTTGATATCTAGATGAACTACTTTATCTGTCTGGTCCTCACCCAGGTAAACAGTATCTCCAGAAGTGTTACCTCTGTGGGAATCATCTTTCTTCTTTTTTCTTTAATGGGTGGGGGGGGCGGGCGTGGTATAACTGGCCTGGAAAATTGATCACTACTGTGACGGGTACCAGTCTTGGTCACCCAATATGTATTTTTCTTGTCTTCCTTATTAAATAGCCCAAGATTTTCTCAGAATAATAATAACAAGCACAAATTTTTTGCTTCCCAACCTTCCTTATATTTCTGGCCAACAAGATATAAGTGGCAGATTGACCTCCCAGCTGGAAGAAGAGGCATCCCTTGGGAACCATGCTGGAGCTGGGAACTTCAGGGCATTACCACAGGGGACTTTCCACATAAAGAGAATCGTTAGGGGAGGGATGATTTTTCCTGGCTGAACTTACCCAGAAATGTCTTTGGTCCAAAAAGAATATTCACAGTTACCCTTTCCATCTTCTTCCTATCTGATCCTACAGGTACCATCTATAACCAGAAACATGAAAAAGAAACACCAACTCCTCTAAGCCGTTATGCACTGTCTCATTCTAATACTGTTGACTCTCAAGCTATGATAAACAGTTTCTAACAAGCACAATGAAACCATAATCTAGCTAGAGGAAAAGAGTATTTCTGAGTGATTTCAGCTCTTACCAATGATGTCTCCAGTCTGTCTTCATTTGTATCACCTTCTGGATGAGAATTACCAGATACTGTATTGGTGAAACTTATGCAATCTAGAGATAGTCCTTGCTTCTCCATTCTATCCATAAAACCATTCATCAACAAAAAAAATCAGCCCACCCAAATTTAATGACCCAATTCAAAAATGGGCATCTGAAATGAACAGATATTTTGCAGAGGAAGAAGTAAGAGCAGCTAAGAAGCATATGAAGAAATGCTCAACATCATTAGTCATTCGAGAGATGCAGATGAAAACAACATTGAGATTTCATCTCACTCCACATAGAATGGCTGCCATCTCAG
>PVIR01032175.1:0-18883 GCA_004026965.1 Petromus typicus
TTTCTCTTGGATTTTTCCCTGTACTAAAAGATAGTGTCCTTCTTTATCTCTCTTTACCAGTTTTAGCTTGAAGTCTATTCTGTCTGCAAATAAGATCACCACTCCTGCTTTTTTGCTGTTTCCTCTCACATGGAGTATTGTTTTCCATCCCTGTACTTTCAGTCCATGGGTTTCTTTCTGAATTAGGTGTGTTTCTTGTATGCAGCAGATTGTAGGATCTTTCTTCTAGATCCATTCTACCAGTCTGTATCTCTTAATTAGCACATTGAATCCACTGATATTAATGGTCATGACTGATATAGTCAAATTTAGAGCTGTCATGTTTTCCTGTTCTTGGCTCTGTTATTCTACTTTTGCCCTTTTCCCATCAGTTTCTTATTTGGCCCTATGGGTTGACTCTGCTAGGTCTCATGGATTTGTAACATTCCTTATTTTTCTCTAAGATATTCTTTAGAATGTTTTGGAACGCAAGTTTCATATTTGTGAAGTTTTTCAGGTGTTCTTTGTCATGGAAGTATCTTATCTCCCTGTCAGTTTTGGAGGGTAGTTTTGCAGGATACATCAGTCTGGGTTGGAAGTTGTTTTTCTTTAGGGCTTGAAACACTTCACTCCAGGCTCTTCTTGCATTGAGTGTTTGAGTTGAAAAACCTGATGCGATCCTGACAGAGTTCCCTTGGTAAGTAATTGTTTTCTTTTCTCTGGCTGCTTTCAGTAGTTCCTTCTTTTTTTGGATATCTGGAACTTTTATAATTATATGCCTTTGCACTGAGTTACATCAGAGCACTTTTCTCACTTCTAACTTTGAGACAGGATATTACTGAATCACTAATGGCCCGGGCTGATCTCAAACTCCTGATCTTCCTGCCTCAGCCACCAGGAATTCTGACATTACAGGCATGTACCACCACAGCTGCCTAAGAGATTTCAGTGGCTGTCAGTTTGGAGGCTCAGAAGGCTAAGCAGTCCAGTGACGTGGCCCCAGGTGAGGCTGCACGTGGCAGCAGAGCATGGTGGGAACACAGTGTATGCCACAGAGCAAAGAAGAAGAGAGTGAGGAGACCATAATGCCCCGTGGGGACATTGCCCCAGTGACCCTCCGACCTCCTGCTGGGTGCACAGCAGCGGGACCCAGTGCCATCTCCCTGCATGGGCCCTTGGGGGACACGATGAAGGGATTAAACCACACACACAGCACAGCAGGGGTGGTGGGAAATCCCTGGAGAGGAATGGTGACAATGGCCCCTTGACACAAATGTACTCGGTGTCACTGAACTGCAGAAGAAGGAACTGATGAGTGGTTACAGTGGTGCTGGATACAGTGGTTCATACCTGTAATCCCGGCACTCTGGGAGATCGGGACAGGTGGATTCAAGTTCCAGCCCAGACTAGGCAGTTTAGTAACCGCGAGATTCTATCTCAAGATGAAAAATTAAAATGGGATCCAGGTGTAACTTATGAGAAAGCCATGAGTTAAAATCCTAGTACTGGAAGGGGGGATATGGTCAATACTGTCATCTGAATTAAATTTTGCACAAAAATTAATGTCACTTGATTTAATCTTGAAAATCTACATACTAGAATCACCATATGGCTATATGAAGATATGGAAAGATCTTTGACATTTCCTAAAATGAAAGAAGTTGGACATCAGAAAAATCAATGGCTGCATAAGAAAAGAAATATAACTGGAGTGCATTGCTTGGTTGGATAGGAAACTGTATTTATATGGCCCTGGTTAAAAGAATTCCTGACTTCTAGTGTCCACATGAAGATTTGGCATGGAAGACAATGATGGTTATGGAACAAAGTTTCTCTAGAAACTTTGATGATGTAAAAGTAAAATTAGGTTTAACAGAAATAGGTGAGGGAATGAAGTTGCAACAATGGAAAGTGGGATAGCCCTCTCTCCTCCTCATGGTCAAAAGCTCAGTAACAAGGGGCCTAGGATTTAGCTCGAGTGTTTCTGCACCCATGGCACCCATGTTGGAAGCTCAAGGACCCGAGTTCAATTCCTGGTGCTGAAAAAATCAAACAAACAACTCTGCAGCAATAGGTTTGCAAGAAGAAAGCACAACACATGTATTTATTTACTTTTTAAATTTTTCCTTATTATTTTAACATTCTTTATCACGTTGGCACCAGTTTACATTCCCACCAGCAGTGGAGAGGGGCTCCTTCTTCCTGATGGCTCCCCAGAACTTGTCATTGACGGATTTCTTGATGAAAGCCATTCTTTCTAGAGTGAGATGGAAAGTCAAGGTTGATTTAATTTGCATTTCTTCATTGGCCAGTGGGGTTGAACATTTTTTAATATACCATTTTACTGTTTATACTTAGTCTGAGAAGTATCTATTCATTTTTGGGTTGGGTCTTTAAATTTGGGGAGTCTGATTATTATTTTTTTTTAGTTCTTTATATATTCTAGATATAGTCCTTTTTCTCAAGAATACGTAGTAATGTTTTCCCATTCTGTGAATTGTCTCTTCACTTTGTTGATGGTTCCTTTTGCTGTGTAAAAGCTTTTTGATATGATATGATGATCCCAGTTGTTGATTCTTTATAATATTTCCCACAGAACTAAGGTTTTCTTCATAAAATCTTTACCTACACTTCTATCTTCAAGAGTTTTACCTATCTTTTCTTTCAGCAGATTTAGTGTTTCTGTTTTAATATTCAGACCTTTGAGTCATTTTGATTTTAGGTTAGTAGAGGGTAAGATTAGGTCTAGGTTCAGTTTTTGGCATATGGAAAGCCGGTTTACCAGAACCATTTATTAAACAGGCTGTCTTTCTTCCAGTGCAGGTGTGTGGGCCCTTTGCCAAAGATAAGGTAGCCAAGTGTGCCTCGAGCTGCTTCTGCATCTTCTGTTTTGTTCCGTTGAGGTTGTGTGCCCCCTGCCTTGCCCTTGTTGCCAGAATTGCTTTTGCTATTTAGTCTAGGTCTCTCCGGGCTCCACATGAATTTACGAATTTTTTCTTTAGTTTTGTGAGATATGCTATTGATATTTGGATTGAGATTGCTTTAAATTTGTATAATAGTTTTAGAAGTGAGGACATTTTCACTATTATTCTTCTATTAAAGAACAGGGGGATATCTTTCCATTTTCTGATATTTTCAATTTTCTTTTTCAGAACACTTTAGTTTTCATTGTGTAGATCTTTGATTTCCTTTGTTAAATTGATTTCTAAGTTTTTCATTTTTTTTAATACTCTTGTGAAAGGTGTTGTTTGCCTAATTTCTCTCTGTCAATTTGTCATGTATAGGAAGGCTATTGCTTTTGAGGAAGGCTTTGGGTGTATTGCTTCCTTTTCAATTTCATTTTATATCCTGTTATGCTGTTGAATTTGATTATTAAATCTAGGAGTCTTTGGGGAGAATTTTTGAGATCGTCAATATAGAGTATCATGGCCTGGGGATATAGCTCAGTGGTTCTGGCGCCTGTCTTGCAAGCATAAGGGCCCAGGTTCGATTCCCGGTGACCATATAACAATACTGGGCATGGAGACTCACCCCAGCAGCAATCAGTACCACACACCACAGTGTCAGGCGTGTTGGCTCACGCCTGTAATCCCAGCACTCCAGAGGCAGAGGCAGGAGGATTGCTGTGATGTGAGTTTGAGGCTGAGCTCAGGGCCAGCCTGAACTACAGAACAAGACCTGTCCCCCCCCCCCTCAAAAAAAAAAGAAAAAAAAATATATATATATATATATATATGTATGTATATATATATATATATATATATAGAGAGAGAGAGAGAGAGAGAAAGTATGTCATCGTGTATAATGATAATCTAACCACTTACTTTCCTATGCATATTCCTTTCATTTTTTTCTCTTGTCTAATACTCTTGCTAATGTTTCCAGGACTATTTTGAACAAGAGTGGTGATAGTGGGCGCCCTGGTCTTGTTCCTGATTTTAGAGTGAGAGCTTTCAGTTTCTGACCTTTTGGAATGATGTCAGCTGTTGATTTGTCATAGATGGCTTTTACAGGTTGAGATAAATACCTCCTATTACAATTTTCTGTAGTTTTTTTTTTAATCATAAGTGGGTATTGGAATCTGTGTCTGCTGATATGTTCATGAGGATTTTGTCCTTGTTTATGTTAATGGAGTGTGTTACTCTGATTGATTTGTGTTTGTTGAATCACACCTGCACTCCTGTGATGACTCCTACCTGTTCATAATGTATAATCTTTTTGATGATTTTCTGCATTCTGTTTGCCAGTATCTTACTGAGGATTTTTTAAATTCAAATCTTTATTGGCACATTATGAATACACATCATCATTGCATTCAACATTGAGAGTTTGTACCAGAATATGACACCATTTGATTCTCATTTTGTCCCCTTCCCCCCAATACCCCACCCCTTATATACATACATTTTGTTTCCTTTTTTCTTTATTGCTGAGGATTTTTGCAGCTGCACTCATTAAGGAGATTTTCTTGTAGCCTCTTTTTTGGATCGATCCTTCTCTGATTTGGGTATCAGGCTAATACTTGCTTCTAGATGTAGGAACCAGTCTACAGTTGATCCTGACCCAAAGAGCCAACGAGGACTAAAGACAAAAGACTCAAAGACAATTGGAAGAGGAAGGCCACAGAGCTCTCGCCTCTAGTGGACGGAAGAGCCCCAAACTGATAGTCCCTCTCATTTTTATTAGACTTGCAAAACAAGAGGCAAGCAAGCGTATGGCCCAAGATTCAGGGAAAGTGGATGAGGTTCTCATAGTTTGTAGACTGTGCCCAAAGGTGCATCTTCTTTAATCAGTTGCAGCTGGTTCTCTCCTTGAAGTTGGCTGGTGCCGGCCCGGTAGTGAACAGACCCAGGGAGGAGAGGTCTGTCATTCCTGCCTCTGTGTCTCAAGAGCTCAATCCAGCTTCAATCTCACACTTGGTTTCCCACATCCAGAAATGACTTTGGGTGTATTGCTTCCTTTTCAATTTCATTAGAGTCTGAGGAGGGGCCAGGGAGTTAGCTCAGTGGTTCTGGTACCTGTCTTGCAAGCGCAAGGGCCTGGGTTCAATTCCCCAGTAACCACACACCGTACTGGGTGTGGAGACTCACCCCAGCAGCAACCAGTACCACATACCACAGTGCCGGGCGTGGTGGCTCACGCCTGTAATCCCAGCACTCGGGAGGCAGAGGCAGGAGGATTGCTGTGATGTGAGTTGGAGGCTGAGCTCAGGGCCAGCCTGAACCACAAAGTGAAACCCTGTCTCAAAAAAAAAAAAAAAAAAAAAAAAAAGAGAGTCTGAGGAGTATTGGCTTTAGATCTTCTTTAAAGCTCTTGAAGAATTCAGCAGTGAATTCATCAGGGCCTGGGCTTTTCCTTGTTGATAATTTTTAAAAATGATTCCTTCAAACTCATTAACTGATATTGAATTATTTAGAATTTTTATGTCTTCTTGATTCAAATTTGGTAATTCCTATGTGTCTAGGAATGTGTCCATTTCTTCTGAGTTTTCTCTTACTAGAGTAAGATTTTTAAAGTAAATATTCATGACCTGAACTTCTGCAGGATTCATTGAGACTTCACCCTTTTCATTCCTAATTTCACGGATTTGGACCTCTCTTCCCCCACCCACTCCTTTGGGATAAGATTGCTAAGGGTTTGTCTATTTTATTCAATCTTTCAAAGGTCCAATTCTTTGATTCATTGGTGCTTTATATTGTTCTTAGTTTCAATTGCATTCATTTTTGCTCTGATCTTCATAATTTCGTCTCTCATACATGCTTTGAGTTTAACTTGTTCTTTTTTTTTTTTTTAGAGTCTTGGGGTCCCATGGCCTTTCTCTTCCTTTTATCTCTTCATCCCCTTCTCTTCTGAGAAAGATCTATCTCCCTACCTCCTCTATTTTCCTCTTTCTTTCTACTGTTTGAGTTTCTCATACAAGAGAAACCATGTGATATTTCAGCCTGTATATCTGATTCGTGTCACTGAATCCAAGGTACATCCATTTTTCTTTTCTCAAATTCCCACAGAGGTGAGTGAAGTGGTGGACGCATCTTTGCCCGGCAGGCTTTGCACTTGTTTCTCTCCTCTCGAGGCGACATCAGCCCGCGGTGTGGGCCTTCGGTGTCTTGAGGGCCCATGTGTGGAAAGCTGAGTCCCCGGCAGGTGCTGGGGTGGTAGGAACCTTCGCGGCAGGGCTGACGGTGGGAGTTAGGCCGTGGGGGCCTTCAGAGAGGCCTGGGGCCCTCACCCGACCTTTTCTGCTTCCCAGCTGCCAGGACGTCAGCTGCTTTCCTGCCGTGTGCCTTCGCAGTGCCCACATGTGTCTCCACAGGCTCCAGGGACAGTTAGCCATGAAATAAAACCTCCCAAACTGAGCCTCCCTCTAAGCTGGTCATCTCAAATATTTGGGTACAGAAGCAGAAGCTTTCCAGTACACGTACCTCCTCTTCAGGGAAAAAACATATACTTCTTGTGTACACATCTTTCCTCCTCATCCATCAAGGGACGGTGCAAAATTCAAAGCTCACCACCTCTGAAACATCTTCCTGGGGGTTGTAGTCAGGATTTTCAAGGGAATAGATTTAATATAGGACACATAATTTATAGGATTATTTTATAATATCACCCAAAAAGTCAAATGCAGAGGGTACCAGAGACTTTTCCACACACCAGAGACCCGAAGGATCCAGCTGAGGCTCCGGATCCCACGGCAGCATCCCACACAAGTCCAGCCGAGGCCTAGAGCCTACATAACGTCTCATCCAAGTCCACATCAACAGCTGCACCGGCAAAGGCCCAGAGGCCAGTGGTGGAAGCTAGAAAGCCTGTGTCAGCGGGGTGAAAGATCTGCACCTGAGCCAGGAACGACACTCATGCAAAAAGCAGAGCGCCCCTGACAGAGCAGCAGCCATCCTGGTGACAGCAAGGCCCTGAGCCACCAAGTTCACCCTTGGAAGACCACCCTTGACAAGCTTCTCCAAGAAAGCCAACAGCATACCATCTTTCCCTCTAGTTATGCCGTTGGCAGCAACACTCAGCTCCTGCCCTCATACTCCGGGGAGACCAGTTCTCTTAGTTCCCCTTGGGCGGTAGGTCTTTGCAGCTCTCGATTCAGAGCAAGGCTGTCTGTCTTCCACAGTTCAGCGCTCGGCCTCGCGCTAGTGAAGGCAGCCTGCTCCCCATCCGGGGATGTAAATCTCCCTGAGTTTGACACCTGGCCACAAGTTGCTGGAGAAATGACCAGAGAGGCAGCCTCGCCAACTGTCAGACACGCTGGTGACGATCTGCAGATGGAATGCATGGCCTCGTAGAAGTCTAAACACTGCAGAGGAGCCTACAGTTGGCACAGGGGTCCATGTCGAGCAAGACCCAAGCTGTATGAGTTCCTGGATGCTATTCAAGGAGTTTTATAAACCAGAGGCCCCTCTTCCAAAATCATCCTTCCCCCCTGCCCAGGAGGGACTGGACAACTTTCCCGGGTGATGTTGGGAAAATATCCGGAGACAAGGAGAAGAAGCCCTCTTAATTATCCCCGGACTCAAGTAAGGCTTCCTTCTCACCAAAGAACCATAGTCCAAAAGCTGCCAAGAAACCTTCCACATCTCAGAGATCTTACACTGCTCTGGACTGGAAAGGAGAAAGTCATCTTCGGTATGCAAACATCCTGAGAAATAAAACCTGGGCTCAAGGAGAAAAAGGAGCAGCGCAGACCCGGCCCAATGCACAGGGAACACCCATATGTGGAAATGCGCTGCTCTTCTGAGATCCGACCAAGGTTTTATTACTCTAGGGCCCCTGAACCCAGCCAGTGCGTTTGTCATAAGCACACTCAATAAACATGTGGTGATTTACTGGGAATGCTGTGGATCAGGGCAGACCATTGTCTTGTTCTCGGAATGTAAATGGGAACTCATAAACGACCCAGTGACTTCCACAGAGCTCCTCTTCCCATAGGAAACCTGCCCCCCACAAATGGTTGTAAAAATTGAGAGGAACAAAAACATTTCAACAGGCTCAATTATAACTCTGCCTCAGGAAGAGGGCAGATTTCTGCAGACCAGAAAGAGAGTGGGAAGGTGAAGGGAGGAGGAAAGTCTACCCTAAGACATCTACCCAACTGGAACGATGCTCTGTGCTCCTCCATTACAAATGCCCAGGAAGTAAAGAACCACTCGGCCCCTGCTGGGCGCACAAGGGCCCCTCCTCCGTGGGGACAGAGACGATGACAGGTGTTCCTTGCCTGGCTCTGCACACAGCCAGCAGATTGTGGTTGTGGCCGAGCCACAGGGAACGCAGCTCTGCTCCTCACTTGCAACTGGATTCTGGGACTTCAGGAAGGGCCGGGAGGGGGCAGAAGAGGCCAAACTCCAGCTCACTCCCTTCCCCCAAAACGACTTCTCATTTTTTGTGTGATGAAGATTAGGAAGAAAGGAGCTGGATGAGTCTTAATTTACGGCCTCTGTCTAAAGCCAGCTCTGAGTCAAAGAGAAGAGAGCAGGCGGATTATGAAAAGAAAACAAATGGAGAAAAAAGAGCATAAAGGATAAACTGCATTCGGTAATGTTTATTAATTCGATTTTAATGGAAGAAAAGGGATCCATTCCAGCAGCTCACCTTCCTGTGAAGCCTGGAGTCCCCCCAAACTCTGAGGTCCTCCTGACCCCGCTGTGAGGTAGATCAGAGCCGTTTGAGTCTCATGTGACAGGCACTGGTGCGTGGAGCCACGGAGAGGGAGCCGGGGACAAATCCCCAAACCTAGGCGCTCTCTAGCTTCCTGGCTTCAGCCTGGGCTACAGGGCCAGCAGACACTGAGGGGTTTTTGGGGGTCAGGAGCAGAGCTTAGGGTGCCTCTTCGCTCAGAACGGGTGAGCAAGGCTGCTCCGGGGGCAGCAGGGCACAGGCGGCCGGGGCCGGAGCGGCTGAGGTAGTAGTGCGTTTAGGGGTGAGGCTTCGGACACTCAGGACAGTGACTACCCTGCTGGCTCAGGGGCCCCTCCGGACCCCACGGCCGGTTAGCAAGGTCCACAGCTGGGCAGCTCGCTGGGGCTCAGTGGGAATGGAGGCCAGAGGCTTCCAAAGGAACCGTCCAAGGAGCAGTTTATTGTCCTTCAGGCCTAAAGAGCTCCGTGGAAGCTGGCAATAACACATCTGAGGGTGAGAACAGGGGCGCTGGAGAAAAGGGGTCCCCTTAGGGAACCTGGGAAGCAGATGTAATTACACAAAACCACGGGGGACCACCTAGCCCCAAAGGCCCACCCCACACACCCGCTCAGCCTCCGAAAGGGAAGAGTATGGCTGCCGTTCTCAGTTCCGCGCTCACCGCTGTCTGTCCCTTCTGCAGCGATCTTCCCTTTGGCCATCAGACCTCTGAGAGAAATCAGAACCGATTCCAGGGGTTGGGAAGGTCGCTCCTCTGTGCACGCCGCAGATGGTGTAGCGATGACCACAGACCAGAGACGGGGAGGCTGAAGCACTGCGTAGAAAACTCGAGTGCGAGGTGGCGCAGAGGCCTGAGGGCAGCTCACCTGCCGTCCTCCTGGCGACCGCACCCGGAGGAAGGGCCCGGGGCGCTTGTCCGTCCCTCCCGCGCGCTGCGCCCTTCCAGGAGCCACCTTCTCCAGCACCGAGCCGCCGGCCGGTGCCTCCTGTTACCGACCTGTGGACCCTGCGAGGCTGGCGGGGGCGGCAGAGGCGCTTCGGGGGTCCCGGGCCGGGGTGGCGGCAGAGCCGGGCTCCTGGGGTCGGCAGCGGGCGCAGCGGCACAGCAGCCGGCGGAAAGCACTGCGGAAGTCCGGGCTGCGGCAGTAGATGAGCGGGTTGAAGGCGGAGTTGGCGTAGCCCAGCCAGTTAAGGGGGAGGAGAACCGAGTTGGGAACCAGCGCTGGCCCCCCAAGGGCGCGCAGCACGTTAGCCAGGAAGAAGGGCAACCAGCAGAGCGTGAAGGTGCCCATGATGAGCCCCAGGGTGCGCAGCGCCCGGTGCTCGCGGAGGGGCAGGAGGCGCTCGGACCTCGGGCCGCACGAGGGACCTGCTTCGGGCGCGGCCAGCGTCCGGGCCGCGCGGGCGGGGCCTGGGGACCGCGACGGGGCCGGCGGGGACTCCGGCTGCGGGAAGCGGCCCAGCTCCCGGCGCAGCAAGCGCAGCTGGCGCCGGGCGGCGACGAACACGCGCGCGTAGACGAAGAGCATGACCAGCAGCGGCAGGTAGAAGGAGACGGAGGAGGACAGCAGCGCGTAGGGCACGTTGGAGGCGAAGGAGCAGCAGCGCGGGTTGGAGTGGCACCGCTGCGCCTCTGCGTCGGCCCCCACGCGCCACCACTGGCTCATGATGGGCGCGAAGGACACAGCGGCCGACACCAGCCACACCAGGACCACGGCCGCCCGCGCGCGGCGCTTGGTGACCAGGGCGCGGTAGCGCAGCGGGCTGGTCACGGCCAGGTAGCGGTCCACGGCCAGGGCGCACAGGGTCTCGATGCTGGCCGTCACGCAGAGCACGTCCACCGACGTCCACAGCTCGCAGCCCGTCGCGCCCAAAGGCCAGTGGCCGGTCAGCGCCAGGGTGGCCGCCGGCGGCACCACCAGGAGTCCCACCACCAGGTCGGCGGTGGCCAGAGAAGTCACAAACACATTGGTGATGGTCTGGAGTCTGGGCGTCAGGGCGATGGCCACGGTCACCAGCAGGTTGCCTCCTACCGTGGCCAGTGCCAGCAGCGCGCCGGCGATCGCTGCCGCCCACGGCACCCCCGGCAGCCCACTCGGACTAGGAGCCAGCGTGGGGGCGTCTGGCCACGAGCCCAGAGAGCGGTTCCCGTGGGGCGCCATCCCCGCGTCGCGGAGCGCGGGAGGGGTCTCCGGGGCCCCAGCCTCAGGGGAGGGGACCGCTGGACGCGGGAGCGACTCCCCCAGCCCAGGCCACCATCTTCCAGAGTTGACTGGGACACGGTGCTTGGCCTTCCCCTCTCCACACCTCACTCCCACCCCCGATGCCACCGCGGGAGGAGCGGCGGCGCTTAAAGGGGCAGCAGCCAGTAGTCCGGACGCCTGTGGAGGGAGTTGGAGAGCAGAGCAGACGGGCCGGCCCGGGCCCACCAGGCCTCGCCAGCGCCGCGGACTCAGCATACTCTCTCGAGTCCTCTTGAACCAGTTCCCCAGGAAGGCCTGCAGCCCTGAGGAAGGGGAAGGCAGCCTTCCCCTGTAGAGGAAAGGGGACCCTCCCTAGACCAGCGGAACAGCCACAGGCGCCCCTCCCCCACCCCTGCCGAGGGTTTAAAGAGAAGCAGCCCGTATCCTGCCCCCCTCCAGGCGGCAGGTGCCAGCCCCTTCCCTTCTCTTCCTTAGAACTTCTGTCCCCTTTCTCAGCTACTGGGGATACTGGATCGTTTTCATCGTTGGTCCATTTTCTCTGGGATCCGGGACTGTGTAGACTGGGAGAGGAGTCTGATTTCTGTATTGTCCCCTCTTCGTTCTTTTCCCCACATCTTTCCACTTAGACGCTCTCTACATAAAGTCTGTCTGTCATAAAGACATTTTTTGAAGCAGATGAGTGGCCTCGGGTGTAGCTCAGTGGTAGAGCACCCCCTTGCCATACCCAAGACCCTGGGTTCCGTCGCCTGCCTGAGGCTGGGCAAGGCGGGGCAGCGCGCAGAGGGCTGTGTTTGGGTGTTGCTGTACAGGAGATGCTCCGGGGCAGAAGCGTGTCGGCGTCCTCGGATCTCCCTGGCTGTCCGAAGCTCTCCCATCACATTGCCCGTGGGAAGGTGTTGGCAGGATTTCCTTGAAGATTTTCATGGAGAGCTGTAAAAACCGGACTCATGGAGTTAAGGAATTCACATGGGTGTCTCTGAAATCTCTTGAAAGGGTCCAGCAGAGTGTCCGTCTCCTGAAGAAGCCGGAAGCCCCTCCGTGCTCTCTCCCCTCACCCAGATTTACAAGGCTTAATTCCATGCATCCAGACCTCTAAGGCAGTTGTTTTCAAACTGAGGAAAGAAGCCTTTGAACTCAAGTTGAGGGGCAAGAAGATACAAGGACATTATGAAGACCTACCAGGGCCTGATCCTCGAGCTGTCTGCTTCCTCCCCTGAAACAATGGCACAGAGGGGAAAAAAAACTATTATGGAAAATGCCCCCAGGACTATGCCCTAGCTGCTCTGCATTTCACAAGAGCACCGTGTAGTGGCTGCTCCAGGAATCCCTCTGGGAGGCTGAGCCAGGGCTTGCGAGTTAGAAGCGTTGGAGGAATAGGGAGAAGCTAAAATCATCCGTGAGTTAAAAGAAGCAGCTGGACTCCCAGGGACCCTGCAGCTCACCCAGCACGGGTTGGCATGCCCAAGAGGCACCCATGGAGGCCTCTGCAGCCACAGGAACATCCAGGGTGGGGGCGGGCAGCCACAGCCCTCCGCTCCCTGCCTGCCCGTCCCGTGCCGCGCCAGCGGTCCGGGCCCCACTTGGCTGTGACCTCTTGCAGTTTCCAAGGCAATCACTCCCAAGCGGAGTTTCACAACACCCAGGGGGTTGACAGGGGTGTCATAAGAGTCTCTGAGAGTAATCTATGAAACAAATACATCCATTCCGCAATTTTCCCCCAGAACATCAGAGTTAATGGGGTAAAGGAAAAGGGTTCCAAGAAGTCAAGAGCTTCAGAGGACATCACTGCTTCTGGGGAGGACTTTGTTACTCAGAGGAACTGTGTAAAGTGTTTACATCTTCTAAAAAGTCAAGGTTTCCCAAACCACACACAGGAGCACGCCTGAGGGTGGACAGGAGTAGGCCATGAAGCAAGGAAACTACAGGGGAAGAAAAGCCAGGGCCCTCAGGCCTCTCCGCGGCGTTGCGGCCGGTTGTCCCTGCCCAGACTCCCTCTCAGCCACCCTGGTCCATGAGATTCTTCTCCTTTTGTGATTTTCTAGCTTAATTTTTGGAATAGATAATACATTGACATCGTTTGACCATCAGGATATACAAAATCCACAGGTGCGGTGGTGCACGCCTATCACCCCCGCATCCTGGGAGGCTGAGTCAGAAGAAAACTGCCGTCATCCATTTCCATGTCCTCACTAGTAAACACAATAGAGTCTGATTTATCTTTAGCCCTCCAGTGATATTTTCTATCCACATAGGTCAATATGAATGTATATCCTTCTGTCCTGGCGTTACAGCACGTCTGCCTTGCTTACTGAAACCTGACTGCTTCCTGTGGTCCTCTCCGATCCACGCACAAAAGCTTCCTATTTAAATATTCCGTCTGGTGGACCTACCATAGTCTAGTGATGGATATCTCCGTCTCTCCCTTTCCTCTCCTTCCCTCCCTTCATTTTACTTCTGAGGATTGAACCCAAGCCTTTGCCGTGAG
Source organism: Petromus typicus (assembly GCA_004026965.1). Lineage (NCBI taxonomy): Eukaryota > Metazoa > Chordata > Mammalia > Rodentia > Petromuridae > Petromus > Petromus typicus. The sequence continues at coordinate 13,309 of PVIR01032175.1, forward strand.
CTACATCCTCAGTGCGTTTTTACTTACCTCCTTTTTTTGAGAGAGGGTCTCCCTAAACCACTAAATTGCCCAGGTTAGGTTTGATCTTATGATCCTCCTGCCTCAGCCTCTCAGACTTCAAGGATTACACATATGTGCCACTGCTCCCTGCTTTTATTAACAGCCATTCTGCAGTGAATGACTAACCCACTTCATTTCACATGTAGGATAAATTATTTCCCAGTAGAATTGCTATGTGTAAAGTATATATAGTTTCAAATTTAGAAAATATTGCCAAATTCCACTCCATAGACCACACAGTCTCACCATCACTTCTGGCTGCCTTGCTGGGTTAGAGGCCAGTGGCCTGCTTCTCTGGGCAGTGACCCAGGGAGAGCACACTCCGGGTCTCTGGAGGTCATCCAACTCGGGACAGATGCTCAGTGCCCGGGCAAGCACTGCCCAGGCCTCGCTCGGCCTGGTGACCTTCACTCTGCGCTCTTGGAAGCAGGCGGGGAAACGGCCTCTGAGTCCACTGCAGCCAGGCCCCCAGCCGCTCCTCCTGTGCAGGGTGCTCTGGCGATGCTCTCTGCGAGGCTGGGAGAATCGTGACGCGTGGTGGAGAAGATGTGGTTGGCAAAACCAGAAGAGACAGTGGCCGCCTGATGTAGAGTTCAGGAGCGGGGAAGTGTAATCCCTGGTGGTTGCAACACAGCTTCTATGAAGAGCACAGCTCCAAGTGTGTGTGTGTGTGTGTGTGTGTGTGTGTGTGTGTGTGTGTGTGTGTGTGTGTGTGTGACTGTGTGCATGGGACTGTGTGTGTGAGAGAGTTGGTTGAGAGAGGCCTAGGAGACTGTGCCTTTCCCTTGTGTGAGACAACAGTAAGTGGCTATACTCACACACACACACACACACACACACACACACACACACACTTATACTAAAGCACACTCTACCAGGGAGCTGTACACCCAGCCCCCAAACTGTGGCTTTACCCTACCATTTTTCTCATTCATTTTGCTTTAAAGTTCACGGGATGGAGCCAAGTGTGGTGACGCACACCTGTGACCTCAGCACTCGGGGAGGCTGAGGCAGGGAGAGTGCACGTCTGAGCCCAGCCTGCGCCATTTATCACCTGAGTGGGGCCCTGTCTCAGAGAAGGAACGAGGCACTGGGGCCGGAGTTGAGTGACAGACTTCGGTCAGTCCCTGGCACTGTAAAAAAAGTTCTTGGAAGGTAGCAAAAGCCAGATGTACTTTTTTCTCACCTCTGTAGCCGGCAGTGACTGTCCACTCACTAAAACTCGGAAGCTCAGACAGGAAACTCAGGCTTCCCCAGGGTCTCACAGTGAGGTCGATTTCCAATGGCACGTAGGTGCTCCGGGTGACAGCTCCTCCTCCAGAACTCCGCCCCTCATCCCAGCCAGACAGTCACACAAACTCACAGGGACACACCCGCCTCCCACCAAGAGGGCATCGCACTCCCATGCCCAGTGCTGTGCTCCAGCCAGCACCGCTATGCCCAGACGCGAGCCCACGGCCCAGGCAGAAGCGGGAGACGGGACTCCACGCTGTGACCAGCTCCAATCCAGGGCAGAAGCAGAAGTGGGAGCGGGGCGGGCGGGGGGCAATCTCGGCTGCCTCCCCCTCCCCGAGTAGGGGTGAAGGCACAGAACCGCAGGTCCTCAGTCTGTCGTGAAGGCAGCACAGCATGCGCGGCAGAGCAGCCTCGTTTAAACCTAGCACAGCCCAGCTTGCCGGTAGGAAATGAGTCACCGACTGGCCCTCTGCATCGCTCCGTCCCTCTTCCCAGGAAAACTGCCCAGGACGTCCTCACCATTCCCTGCTCTGCTGTCAGTCCGCTCTTACTGGACTCAGCTGTGTGCTGAGCCCCAGACCCAGGGCTGGGAGGACACCGGGAGGTCTCAGATGTGACCGCCGCCTTCAAACAGACTCTGCTCCGGAAGGTGAGACTTAAACAGGAAGAGAGCTGGCCCTCAACTCGGGCCGAGGGGGACAGGGTGCTCACGGGATGGTGGGGTTCCAAGGAAGCAAAGTCCCTTCCAGATGGGCGGCCAGGAGGACGCACAAAGAGAGGACTTGGAGTCAAGTGTCAGCAGATGCTAAGGACTGGAAAGGGCGCTCCAGATGGGACAGCGGGCGGGGGTGCAGGCGCGCTGCGCTTCTCAGTCCGTGTGGCTCCTGGTAGCTGCCCCTGCCCCTGGGGTCAGTGTGCTGCTGGGGCCTTGGGACGTGTCCCTGCAGATGTCCTCCCTGCCGGCCGCCACAGGCTTCCCACCTGGTCCCGGAGCCTGCCTTGCAAATGCCAGGGCCCAGTTCGACCCCCGGTAACCACATACAATTCTGGGTGTGGAGACTCCAGCCCACCAGCAATAGCACCACACACCTCAGTGCCGGGCGTGCTGGCTCACGCCTGTAATCCCAGCACTCGGGAGGCAGAGGCACGACAACTGCTGCGAGTTCGAGGTAAGCTCAGCGGCAGCCTCAAGCCTCAACTACTAAAGTGAGTCCTGTCTCGAAAAAAAAAAAAGTAAAGACACTCAGGAAAGAGGACTTTCAGAACTGCTTCAGGAATGATGGGACAAATGTGTTTCATAAGAAGGGATTAATGACAAAAGTGTGTCCTTCACTCTCATAATAAAAAAACCTGACCACTCACAGTACTTTCTGATGTCCTGTTGCAATGTATCTGTTGATTAAGGTGGATGATGAGCCTAGTTCTAGAGAAGGGAGTTGAGTAGCTCGTTACTTAACCTCTCTTATTTCACTAGCCTTTGAATCACATGGTGCTGTCACTGCCCACCCAGCTCCTGCAGACTGGTTTTGAAAAGCACGCGGGAATCTGCACAGGCAGCGGTTTGGCAGTTTCCTCTGCTGTAAACTGGTGCGACTCGGGTCTGGACTGGGGTCTGGATGAGTCTGGGCCTCCAGGTCTGGCTCCTTAGCCAGCCGGGCGAGTCAGACCCTGATATCTATGGAGGGGACAGCAGAGAAACAGACAATACTCGAGGCTCAAGGTGACAGGGAGGAGCGCTCTCTAGTGGACAGACTCGAGGATCCCCACGAGGGACCTGCAAGAAGCACGGGGGAGGGGCAGTGTGCTGTCCCAGAGCAAGGGCAAGACCAAAGGCGCAGCAGAGAACAAGGAACAAGGTAATCCTCACAAAGGGAACGAGTTAAAGGGGACCAAGTCCCTGGGAGCCTGTACTTTTTACACTGTCTTCGGTTGATGTCATCTGGCCTTAGGAAATTTGTGGTTCCCCACCCAGCCAGGAGACAAGCAGCCTTCCTGGAAGGAAGGAATCTGGGCAGCACCACCCCATTCACTACAGCCCCCGCCCCAGGCCTGGACTGCGCACCGGGAAGACCTTCAAGTGAAAGAGAAATTTTCAGCTTGTTACTTCCTTCTGTAAAGCGCCTGTGGCCCAGCCCCCACCAGTCTGTACGCGTCAACCTGGTTCTCTGCCCTGCTTCCTTGTCTGGGGTCTCGGTGGGCAAGCCCGCCCTTGCCTTTGGTCAGAGACTCCCCCTCGGGTAGATTCTCGGGGCATTAGGGTGCTTCCTCTGACTGTTCCTCCCCAGGCTCTGGTCTGCCCCATGCTCTGTCCTGCTTTAGATGGCCCGGCCAAGGCGAACGCAGCCTTTACAGAGGAGGTCAGGGGTGTGTAGTGGTTTAGAGCAAAAGTCAGGACTTCCGGCCCTTCGAGTAGGGGCGTGTAAGCCCGGGTGTCAAGGGGACCGCAGGGGACAAGTGGGGTACACCTGTAATGGGGATGTTGCTCCTGGTTATGCAAACTGCGCCTCTTAACACAGCCGACGTCCCTTCTCTTCAACAGTAGAGGCGACAAATCCAGCACCAGAGTCCCGGCAGGGCACGAGCTGTCCTTGGCGCCGTCTGTCCCGCTGCATCAGCCCAGCTCCAGCCTGTCTCACACGGTCTCTCCCTGTCTGTCGGGGTCTGCATTTCTGTTTCTGCAAAGGCCCTCTGTCGCTGGGTGAGGGCCCTGCTGGACTGTGTGATGTCATTTTAACTTGAGAGTACCTGCAGAGGTCCTGTTTCCAAAGAAGGGCATGGTGACATCTTCCCAGGGAATATAGCCCAACTTGTTCCTGGGGCCGCCACACTCCTTTGCTTCCCGCCGCCCCAGCCCACGTTTCGGAGCTCCTGCCCCAGCCAGAGTGTGGTGGGTGCAGTCCTTCCGGGATTCCCACTTCCGGTCCTTCTCCCCTTCTCCTGTGGGCTAAAGTTGCTATCTACCTTCATTCTTTCCTCCTTCTTTTCAGAATGGAAGTCCTAAAATTCAGCAGGAAATGGGGCCTTCGAGCTAAAAACACGTTTTGCAGTTTCACTTGCGGGTAGATGTGGCCAGTGACCAAGCTCAGCCAGAAGCATGCCACCCACAGATACACCATAGAGGCATGTCCTCATGCCCCGTTCCTGCTTCTCCATGGCCCGGAATACAGATGCGATGGCAACAGCTGAGGCAGCCACCTTGGGTCAGATGACGGAAGAAGTGCATGGAAGAAGCCTGGGCCTGTTAGTGTGGAGCCCCCGCTCCCGGCCTGGACTGCTCACCGTGAAGATCCTAAAGTGAAGGAGAAATTTTCCTCTTGTGGAAGCCAAGATCACAGTTTATTTTAGTTATTTAAGGTGTTTATTTGCAGTAGCCCTGTCCCGGGGCCTCCTTGGGCCTTGAGGTAAAACTGGTGCATCTCCAGAGTCTGAGAACAGTTTACCCTCAAGGCTGTCAGTGCAAAGGACCTTGACGTAGTGGATTCAAACAACAGACGTGACTTTTCTCGAAGGCCTGCAGCCGGAATCTGGAACTAAGGTGTGTCGGCCACTTCCTTCCTGAGACGCCAAGCACAGAGCCCTGGCTGGTCAGAGCCCTCTCTTTTTTTTTTTTTTAGGTTTTTTGAGACAGGGTCTCGCTTTGTGGTTCAGGCTGGCCCCGAGCTCAGCCTCCAACTCACATTACAGCAATCCTCCTGCCTCTGCCTCCCGAGTGCTGGGATTACAGGCGTGAGCCACCACGCCCGGCACTGTGGTATGTGGTACTGGTTGCTGCTGGCTGTGGGTCTCCACACCCAGTATTGTTATGTGGTTACCGGGGAATCGAACCCGGGCCCTTGCGCTTGCAAGACAGGCGCTGGAACCACTGAGCTAACTCCCCGGCCCTCAGAGCCCTCTCTTCATTACAGGGCCGTGTTCTGAGGCTCCGTATCTTTCTGGGCAGCATCACCCCATTCACTACAGCGAGAAGCAGGCGCGGCACTGGCTGTGGCAGCTCCTAAAGCCTTGGGCGGAGTCAGACCCCGTAGCAGGAAGGACCCAGGCCTAGGCTCTAAGGTCAGTCACACTTCAAGTCACTGGGGGAACCCAGCCACTGTGCCTGTGCCGTCCACACATTCCCCGTGCTGCCGTCCACTGTCCACTGCACAGGGGCCTCCTGAGCCCCAGACCCGGGTACCCACCCTGGGGTGACACAGAGCGGCTAAGGCTCCACTACAGGGTCAGATGTTGGACAGTCTGAGTGTGTTTATTCCTTGAGGCATGTGCTGCAGGCTTGCTCCAC